>JAHBCN010004639.1:0-61885 GCA_019359885.1 Listronotus oregonensis | reverse complement strand
CGTAACATCAATACCGGGGTTTTAAAACCTGATCCCGTCCGAAAAGTTAAAAGTCTAGTCGAGGAGTGTCTCATGCCAGACCTGGTCAAAAGCCTTAGATATGTCAAGCACAATGAACTGAAAATCTCTTAGGAACTCAAGGGACCAGGTCTTTGAAGCAAATGAAAAAAGATCGCAGTGGATTTTTTTGTGACATAATCGTACTGTGAGCCTTGAGATAGTTTTTTCGTATTGGTTTCTTGCTTTGATCCTAGCCTGTCGAATTTTACGATATCCTTTAAAAGGGGCTAATAAATTTTTAATGTTCTAACCACATGGTAATTAAAACAAGTAATAACATTATAACTTTCATCTTATATATTTAAAAAAGATCATACAAAAGAAATAAATAAAGGTATTTTTCTTAAATAAAACAGATATTTGTCAAAAACCTTAAATACATTTTGATATCAGACGACGCAAAACAGTACAATATTTTATTTATATATGTTTTACAATATAAACCTTAGAACTGGTTAAGATGTTATAGTGGAAAACTTAACTCAGAATATACTTAATTCATCAACACTTTTTGTAAATAATATGCTTATTTAAAAAAAAAAAAAAAAAAAAAAAACAATTCGGAGCTATAGTACCACAATTTATGAAAAAATAAATCTATTAATCCCTGACTCTCATGTTCCATATGCTTGATCTTCGCATGCCAACAGTAGGCCTTGCAACAGAACTAAATTTAAACTGATTAATCTGAACAACAGCTCCTAAGTCTTTTTGAACTTCTTTTAAATCATCACCATCTATGTATCCTCCATGTATATCCAGGTAGGATAAATTAACTAATTTTCTTAGTTGTCTGAAAACGTAAATACAGTAAAAATGTAAAATTAAAAATATCACTTATTTTTGGTTTAAATAAAATACCTGACTTTTTAAAGCTCTATCTTTAAATTTAAATAAAACGTACAATTGATATAGGTATATCTAAAATACATATACATAATACAACTGATTTTGAAATAATAAATAATAAGACCATATTAGCATATAGCTCAGATTAAAAATGGTGCAAGTTAGAAAGAATTTTTTCATTACCCAGAAATGCTCGTTTGAAAGCAGTCTGATTAAAGGTCCTACTTTCCGTATAATTTTTTTAGAAGGTAAATAAAAAAATATTTTGTTTTAAACTGGACCATTTAGTTTTCTCAGATATTTAAAAAATTAACATTGAATGCATGAGCATTTAAGACATACTTTCTTTTGAATATTGTTATTACAAAATCTTTAAACTCTCCTGGTTTAAATAAAGTGTTAAGTGTCACTAAATTTATGTTATAACAAGGCAATAAAGGTCATTAGGCCTTGTTATATAATATATTAAACAATGGTAGAATTTATTTTGGCATATAGGCTATATAATGAACAAAAAATTAAAATTCTGAAAGATACGATTACTAAGGCCAAGACGGTTACCTCCTGTTTCTCTCCGTGGGGAATGGTCACACCGCTGTAGGCCACAAATACCCTTAACCATGAACCAGCAACTCCACAACTCTAATTGAACAAGGGTAAAAAAATCCTTAGTTTTTCACATAGGTAGAACGGGAGCTAAATATGTATATGGTCAGCGTGGTTATCTGATTTAACATCCCTCAATTTCATTATGTGGGAATTTTAAAAAACAGTGCACAAAAACAAGCCATTCAATTTAGAGACAATAAAAGTTATAGTACGGCATGAAACTGGACTGAACAGATTATCGAGAACGTCCAAAACGAATTTGTTTTACGTTTAGGATATTGTCAAAATACTTAAATACCACTCAAAGTTTGTTAATTATTATTGTAAGACTGTATTATCTCAAAAACAGCAGAAGCTTGAATTTAATTAGAAGTGTCCCATTTAAAAAATTAAATTCGTTTAAAAAATTTAATTTAACGTGTACCCAGGCTTTTTAAGCAATCCTGTATAAAATTAAATTTTCTCAAAATTTTAAAAAATGTAAAACTGGATTGAAGGGTCCGAGAATTTTATATTGTATCTCTTTTTCTATTATTTTTTGTTATAAGAATGTATTAGTTTCTATTTTAATTTTAACTAATTCAAAACGTTCCACAATGCTGCTTGTTTGCAAATATTTAAACTTTTAACACAAAAGATTACTAAGTTATTCGGACTCCAGTATAGGTATGGACATTTAGAATTTTGTTTTTAGGAAATATTTACATTTATAATTTATTATTTTATACTTACGATAATGCTGTATAAGGAATAAGATAACATCTAGATAAGGCTACAAAGGTAAGGTCTTCCAATAATGTTATCTGACGAACAGATTCACCAGTAATGGAGGTGCAATCTGAGAGGTCTAACTCTCTTAACTTAGGACAACTTGATACTAAGGATGCCACATCTAAGAAACAAAAAATAAACGGATTAAAATTTCGTTTGCATCATTACCTTTATTTGGAATTCTTATCATTAATATAAATGGCGCCTGTGTGGGAAAAGTGGGATAAGTAAAAAAAAATGTGAAAACGTTACACTAATACATCTTTTGACTTGTCCCACTTTTTCCATACACGCGACAAACATACAAAGTGTCGGGCATCAATAGAACTGCCAATTTAATGTAAAAACTGCAATTTATTTTTTAGTAAACGTTGTACAAACATTATGGGGCTATAACTTAAAACTAATTCAGAATAAGTTAAGTACCAGGACATTACACATGCTTTATGTTATTACCTAAGAAAACGTCCATATTATTTAAGAAATTAATTCACCTTTTGCTTTGTGACAGTACATTTAGACCAGTGGTCGCTAACATTTTCAATATGCTAAAATCTCCTCTAGTTGTAAACAAGGTAAGTCAACCTAAACAGTCGACATATATGTATTTTTAATCTTTATGACAGCCCAAGAAGGCTTATATGGAGCCTAAGAACTAGGTACCGTGAGTCCGGGTTTTTAGTTGTTTAACCCATTTTATCTCCCTGTTATCTACCTCTGAACTACCCTCATCAACGCCTGGGTAATCTTATTCAGACGGTACCTACAGTTTAACGTGGGTTCAGAACCACACCCACTGCCACACGGCCATTTAATTACTAACCGTGCTGATTAACTTTGCTGATTTTACAGAGAGCGGTATTTTGATTGTTATGATTTTTAATCATAACATCAGTTTATGTGGCCAAGTTTGATGTTTTATACCTTTTTTTATCTTTTACCCGATTTTCATGATTTTGTTATCAGTTTGTGGATCCATTCATTGTCTTCTTTTTTAATAATTTTACAAAGTAACATTTTTTAATTAGGCTATATTATACAGGAGTAAATCAAACTGTTGTTTTTTGTCGTCATTTTAAAACACCCTGTAGGAAAATTGAGGTGAATAATTTTGTTAACATACTGTTTCTTGTAATCTTCCTTGATCCTTGATATATTCTAAACATTTTGTTTTTTGATTCATTTCATTATCTCATTTCTGCTCAGAGCTGCAAAATTTTTATTAAAACGATGTAATTTTTATAAAAAGTATGTCCAGCTTTCGGTTAAAAATTATCGACGTTGGCTAAGGACGCGATTATTGTGACAGAATGTTTGACAGTGACAATATTATAATTTGTTGTGTGTCAATATGGGCATTTAATTACTAACCGTGCTGATTAACTTTGCTTATTTCACAGAGAGCGGTATTTTGATTGTTATGATCTTTAATCATAACATCAGTTTATATATATATATATATATATATATATATATATATATATATATATATATATATATATATATATATATATATATATATATATATATATATATATATATATATATATAATTATACAGGTGTCCCAGAAGTAATGGGACACAGAGCAACAGCAGATTCCTTAGGTCGAAATAATGCAATTAACGTAAACTTGCCTTTTCACAAAGTTGATAATAACTAAGATACAGGGTGTCAAACTTTTAATTTTGTTTTCGTTTTTTCCGTAATAATTTCTTAACTAAATGACATGGCGCTACAAAATTTGGAATTTGGAGGTTCTTTGAGGCGAGAAATTCAAATTCGGCCATACTTTTGATATTGCTAGAAGAGGGCGCCAGCTACGGTCTACCCCACTTTTTTAGATGATATAATTTTTTTGAAGCTTGGTATATTGACCTATTTATTAAAAAAGAAGCCACTATAATTCCCGCTGCGTCAAAAATGTATACCTTATTTAGGACTCTAGGAGCAACTGTTTTCGAGATAAACACACTTTAAAGGACCCCGCAATTTTTCTATGGAAAATGGGTTTTAACCAATTATTGTTTTCAAACTTTGCAAAGTAATAGTTTTTAACACGCTAAACAAAAGTCTCAAGGGGCACAAAACCCAAAAACCTCTCTAACTCCCCCAAAAACACCATCAAAGATCTCCAAATCCCCAGCGGCCTTTAAGGCTAATTTTGGGGGAGGGGTTATAGAGATTTTTAGGTTTTGTGTCCCTTGAGACTTTTGATCAGCGTGTTGAAAACTATTACTTTGCAAAGTTTGAAAACAATTAGTCAAAACCCATTTTTCATAGAAAAATTGAAGGGTCCTTTAAAGTGCGTTTTTCTCGAAAACAGTTGCTCTAGAGACCTAAATAAAGTATAAATTTTTGCCGCAGCGGGAATTATAGTAACTTCTTTTTTAATAATAAGGTCAATATACTAAGCTTAAAAAACGTAATGCCATCTAAAAAAGGTAGGGTAGGCCGTAGCTGGCGCGCTCTACCAGGAACATCAAAAGTATGGACAAATTTGAATTTCTCGCTTTAAAGAACCCCCAAATCCCCAATTTTGTACCGCTATGTCATTTAGTTAAGAAATTATTACGAAAAAACGAAAACAAAATTAAAGGTTTGACACCCTGTATCTTAGTTATCATCCCATTAGTTCTGGGACACCCTGTATATATATATATATATATATATATATATATATATATATATATATATATATATATATATATATATATATATATATATATATATATATATATATATATATATATATATATATATATATATTACTTAAAATTTGTTTTTCTTGAAATATTTATAATATATTCTTTTATATTCTCTAGGGCATAGTGGTTCTTGTTATTTTTTTAATTACCAAATAAAAAGAGTTTTCATTTCATTTTGAATTTATTTACTAACGTTTCAGCTTGTTTGGCCCTTCTCAATGTCTACAACAAGTATAATTTATTTTTAAAATGTTTAATTTACGACACAATATTTAAAATAGGATGCAGAGGATTTTTTTAATCATTATATACTAGATTTCTTTTGACTCACCAATAAGAGGATAATCCATTTAAAACAAAAACATATGTGTCACAACAATTTAAAATTAACATGTCAAAATTTAAAATTATTTAGAAAGACAACACACAATCTGTACCTACATATACGGTTAAAATATTACTATTAAGATTGGTTCAGGTATTGAGATGTTGGTATGTTTTTTTTTCGGTGTTTGTGGTTTTTATTTATGTTCATTATAAATAATATAATTATATTTTTTCCCAAATCTGATTTAACATTAATTATAATTGTCAACATTTCTCGTAAGTTAATTCATCACATTATAATAAATTTTACTTAAATTTTTTATGTCGGTCTTATCGTTTATTGCATTTGTGTTGTTTTTAATGTAAAACATTTCCATAAATTCGCTTTTTTGATTACACTGACCAACATTCTAAAACTTTTTTTGCCTCCCTGGAATGATTGTGGCTGGATTTTATATATTTTGGCCTGCTGAATCCAGATCTGGCTTCAGATTTTCGATATCAGCCTTCAATAATGAGGGAGAGACACATGTTTTGATATTAAGCAAAATTCAATAAAAACTCACTTTAATACTGATTTATTAATTTTTAAATTGGTGTTTCCAAGAAAATTTTTGCAAACACTTTCAAATGCATTCCATGCCCGTCTTTCATGGTCACTTAAAATGTCCGTGAAGTTGGCATCTTTAAAGAGTTGCCTAATTTGGGGACCAACAAAAATTCCTTCTTTAATTTTGGCTTCACTTATACGTGGAAATTTCTCTTTTAAATAGTTGAAAGCATTTCCGTTTTTATCCAGTGCTTTTACAAAATTTTTGATCAATCCTAACTTTATGTGAAGTGGAGGTAAATATATTTTTTCTTTCTGAACTAACGGTTCTCGGGTCAAATTTTTAACTCCAACTTCTATTTTTTCACGTGGAGGCCAAACCTTTATTTTATAATGTTTGTCTCTTGCACGGCTGTCCCACTCACACAAAAAGCAGCAGTATTTTGTGTATCCTGACTGCAGTCCTGTCAATAACGCTACCACTTTCAAATCTGCACATATATTCCATTTGTGATCTTCGTACTTTATACATCTGAGTATCATCTTCAGATTGTCATATGTTTCTTTCATATTTACCGAATGAGCTATAGGAACGGATGGATGTTCATTTCCATTATAAAGTAAAACAGCTTTTAGACTTGTTTTAGACGAATCTATGAATAGTCTCCATTTATCGGGCGTATATGGTAAGTTCAGTTCGACCATTAGGCCAGGAATATCATGGCAAAATACTAAATCACCGTCCGCTGCAAAAAAATTGTGAGAGTAGATTCCCTTTTTCTGTAGATGGACACCTTAACTCCTTTTTCCAAGAGGTTCCACTGCTGCAGGCGGGATCCGAGAAGTTCCGCTTTTGTTTTCGGGAGGTCCAAGTCACGAACAAGGTCATTCAATTCACCTTGAGTGATTAAATGAGGTGTATCGGGCAAATCAATGGAACTAGGGATGTAGCTTGGTCCGGCTTCTGGCGAAGTACTTCGAGAGTCTGATTCCGAATCAAGCGTGTAACTCTCAGGTAGTTGGGGAATGGGTAATGAATTGTCATGGGGTACTGGTCGCATTGCAGACGGAACATTGGGATACTGAATGCTACGCTTAGTTTTGCTAGTAATTCCTTTGATATTCGTCATGCAAAAATAACAATCATCTACGTGATTACGAGGTTCCCTCCAAACCATTGGAACTGCAAATGGCATAGATTTATGCGTACCTTTTAGCCATCCCGTCAATGTTCTCGAACACGAACTGCAACACACTTTTGGGGCCCAGGACTTATCTTGATCGCCAACTTTACATCCAAAGTACAGTTCATAAGCCTTTTTTACTAGTGAAGATATCGGTTTTTGGTACGCCTTCGCGGTAACTTCGCCACAAATATAACAGAATTTATCAGCTTTATTAACACAAATTCGCGTCGACATTTTTCTTACACGTAGATCTATCTAATCGAAAAATCAACAGATGTTTACTAAATGATTATAAAATAACGACTAAAGGGATATTTCAAGCATAGATCCACCTACCTGTCCATAATAATGGGTCGCCCATTTATTACCCCTCTACTAGACCCTTCCGAGAAATCTGAGGCTAATAAAAACATTTGAGGGTTAGTTGTATATTAGTATAAGTCCAAATATTACAAATCACACGATTTTTTTATAGGGAGGATTTTTCTGTTAGACAGTGTTATTAAATTCAGTTTTTAAAATTTTGGTGTCTTGGAAATTGAACTTATGTAATGTTTGGCTTTCGTGTTTTGTTAATGCCGTTTTATTTTTTTTTTTTGTTATATTTGTGGCCATTTAGTCGGTTTTGGAGGGATTGTGTTGTTTGGCCTATGTATACGCTTGGACAGTCGTTACAAGGTATTTCATATATTGTATGGGTCTTTTTATTTTTTGGGGTTTTACTTTTTAGAGAGCTAAAATGCCTTTGCAAAAGGTTATGACCTTTATGACATACAGAAATATTTTGTTGTTTAAAATATGTTTGTAGATTTTCCGATAAACCTTGTATATATGGTATAGATAAAAAAGTTGGTTGCATCTTTATTTGGTTGATGTTGAGTGTTATCATTTAATTTTTGTATTCGAGACTTAAATAATGAATTAATTAACTTTTTTGGATAACTATTTTTAATGAGAATATCCTTTGCTTTTTTAACGGCTGTATTTCTGTATGTCGGGTCACTAAGTTTTAGTGCTCTGTCAGCCAGACCAATAACAACAGATTTTTTTTGGGACATTGGATGCTGAGAATAGTAATTCAGGTAACGTCCGGACCAAGTCTTTTTTGTATACCATTCTGTTTCTATGCAGTTGTTTTTATGGTGTAGTGTCACCATAAAGTGAAGTGAAGATTTATGTTGGAATTTTCTTCTGTCTCGATGGTAAACTTTACTTTTTCATGATATGAATTAAACGAATCAAGAATATAACTACATTTATCACTGGGGACTGCAGTAATACAGTCGTCAACATATCGTAAGAAGAATGGTAGTGGGATATCTAGATTAGAAATAACAGTATTCTCTAGTTCTTCTAAGACCATTTGTTTTACCACGCTAGAAATTGAGGATCCCATTGCACACCCTTCGATTTGTTTGTAAACTTTATCTTTGTATAAAAAATAAGTAGAGTTTAAAGTTAATCCGATTGCATATAGGAATTCTTGAATTGGAATGTCAGTAAAGTTTTTTATTTGATCCCATTTTGTTTTTATGATATCAAGGGCTAGTTTTATTGGGACATTTATATATAAAGAAACGACGTCCAAAGATATAAGAACGTAGTTATCTGGTAAATTGATATTGTTAATTTTTTCTTTAAAATCCCAAGAATCTTTAACATATTTATTGCTTTTATTAACGATGTTGACAAGAATGTTTTTTAAGAATTTTGAAAGTTTATCTAAAGGTGACTGAATACACGATACAATGGGGCGCATTGGTATACCATTTTTGTGTAATTTGGGAAGTCCGTAAATTTTTGGTGGTTGTGCGTTGTGAATTTTAAGGCTTTTGGCTGTATTAGGAGATATGTAGTTTTTGTCTTCCCATCGTTTTATTATTTCATTATTTTGTTTTTGATAGATGTTGGTCGGATCGTTGTTGATTTGTCTGTATGTTTGAGTGTCATTTAAGAGAAGTTCCATTTTGTTGTCGTAGTCATCTGCTTCCATAATAACGGTTTTATTTGATTTGTCAGGTCTTAATACTTTTAAATTGGGATTTTGTTTTAAAAATGTGGTTGTTTTTTTAATTTTGGTGCACAGTTCTTTTGTGAGAGTGTCATTTTGTGTTTTATTAGGTTTTGAATTTAATTTATTTTTATGACTTGTTAACATATTACAACAACTGGCTCTAATTTCATCTTTTTTCTCAGTTTGGAGTTTACTAATAGACGTTTCAATTGATGAAATTATTTCCGGTATAGGTAACTCCCTAGACGTTTCAATCGGAAAGGCAAAATTAGACCCTAGACTTAAAACATCCACGGCGTAACTTGGTAATTCGACATTTGTTAGATTTTCTAGCCATTCTTTTTCAATATTTATTTTATTGGGAGAGGTTTGATTTTTTTTAACGATAAGAGCACTAATTTTATTTATGTTTCTTTGTTTAATTTTATTAAATAGTATTTGAAACTTTTACGATTTTCATTATCGAGAAACTGTTGCACTATTTGATGAAAGGACACTTTGTACTTATTCTTTTAAATTTGGACTTAAACATGTGATTTTCAACTTTCTTAGTTACTTAGTACAGTAATTGTTAAATTTAATTACTTCTTGTAACACTAGTAAAACATCTATTCCTAGAATCTTAAAGTTTTAGAATATAGTAATATATATATTATATATATATATATATAAAATACAACATATATATATATATATATATATATATATATATATATATATATATATATATATATATATATATAATATATATATATATATATATATATATATATATATATATATATATATATATATATATATATATATATATATATATATATATATATATATATATATATAATAAAAAAGGAAAACTTTCTTTGGGCAAGAGAAAAGTAAAAGATCCTGGTAGATATGACTACTAATAAAAAGATAACCCCGGTTCCAGCCAATTCGATTAGCCGTGTTTCACCCTTGTAGGGGAGGATCACACCGGTAGGCTGTCATTTTTTTAAATTTTACCACAATAAAAAAAGTGCAAATATTGATCTTAGTTAATATCCATTTTGATATAATAAACTATTTTTACAATACTAAAAATATATTCATAATATTACTTACGTTTATCCAATAATAGTTTTCTACATCCTGACAAATTTAATCTATCCATAGTAGAAGGCAAATTTTCGCACATGAATTGAATACTGTCACTATTCAAGTAAGTCCAAGCAATATTAAGTTCTCTTATTCTGAAAACAATAATTCAATCCATTAATACAATTTAGATAGTATTTTAATAACGGTAAAACCCTGTAGATAACTACTATTTAAATACAATGGGAATTTAAAAACCGCAATTTGCTAAGTCTAATGCTTTAAAAAACATTAATAAATAAAGTCTACTTATTAACTACATTAAACCAAATGCCTTAGAAAACCGCTTTCGACCACAAGAATGCTTCACCAAATTAGCGTCCAAAAGGATCGGACTGTCTAAAATATGGTAACTTTTAATAAGAGGATAACTATTTAAAAAAAAATACGAAGTGGCCAGATGTACCTACTTGACAAAAAACAATACATAATTACCTATCTTTATGCACTAAATAGGTTTATTTAGTTTGAAACGAAGTCTCAATATTTGATTCCGGTAATTATTTATACACCATAAATTCTGACGCAAAGAGCAGACAACCCTTATAATTTAACCCTTAATGAAGATTAAATTTAAGAAATCTTTAGTGTCCATATTATAGGAAATGTTTTAGCGTATTTTGCCCCTATCATAACTTTGTTATCGTTCCACATAAAAGTATGAGATTTAAAACGTAAATTTACAAAAGTATTTTAATTACCTGTGAAAAATTAAAAAAGTTATGTCAAATGGTTTTTAAGATATTAGATTTTAAAAATCGCCTATTTTACTATGGATCTTAGAATTTAAAATGCAGGCAGGATTTTATTCACTAAAAAAGACAAACTGCTACATTTTCTTGGCAGACCCCCCACCATGTGCGATTAGAGGGCAATAAAAAAGAGCAATTTTCGTGCAGTCTAAAGGTTAGGTTCTACTATGGAGGACTAGAGGAATAAGTGGAAACGAAGCGGATTACCCTTCAAAAAATGACTACGTTTATGTCCATAAGATCGATCAGATATAGCTTTCATCTAATCCAAAACATTAAGTCACAAATTTTAATCTACAGCCGTTTATGTCACAAAAAAATTCAAACGTAATCCGGTCTTGATACGATACAAATTTTAATCTACAGCCGTTTATGTCACAAAAAAATTCAAACGTAATCCGGTCTTGATACGATGAAATTTTAACGTAAAACATATCTTTTTCGGTTTTTGACAATACTTTTTTGCAGATTTTTTATAATACTCATCATTTTCTCTATTTGGCAGAACAAATTAGAAGTAAAGCTCATAACAACCATCAGGGTTGCAAGGATTTAAATCAATTGATTTAAATCACTTGATTTTTTTAAATTTAAATCATGATTAAAATCAAAAATAAAAATTATAAAAAAAATAATTTGGGTTATGAAGAAAAATCGAAACAAAAATAAATTACGTTACTATAGTAAATTAATTTATTACAAGAACACAAGAACACATAGATAGAAGTATTATTGCAAAAAATATTCAAAACAAAAAACAAATTTAATTGTAATATTTGTAAAGAAACACTAGTTTGCAGCTTATATATATATATATATATATATATATATATATATATATATATATATATATATATATATATATATATATATATATATATATATATATATATATATATATCAAAGTCACAAAAAAGTTAATGTTTGTTTATGAGTGTAAATAATGGATGTTAAGTATTACACACCACGCAAAATAAAAGTATTTCACATCTAGATGAGACGCTATAAATGCCAATTTTCAAAATTTGAAACATACACACATACAAGGCTTATAGTAAATATAAACTTAAAAAAAAAATTGTAAATTCGTTTGCGTAGATCGTTTGAGTGGAAGGAGGAATTTAGTTTCCTATGTGACTAAAGTTTTATTGCTGACAAATCCATCATATCCTGCCATTTACGCATTAGGAATTTCGGTAGCTATTTTAAAAGCAGTTGTTAATGTTTCCCATATACTTTTTATATACAATTTTTAGGTACTACTACACAAGATACTTACTGTCTACAATTTGTAATTAAGTATCTTAAACCATCTTCTCGCATGCCGGTGCACATTGCAAAATTTATAACTTCTAAATCTTTGTTTGCTGATAACGCTATTAAAGCGTCATCATTAACAGGTACATTTTCCAGACTTAATTTCTTCAGTCTTCTACATTTATTAAATAATATAACCAAACTATCAACCGATATGTGTGTCATACTTAAGTCTAAATATAACAAACGAGACTTGAAATCTGGGTGGTTGGCTTTACAACCTGGCAATATCGGTTTATACATTATCTAAAAAAAATTTTTAAGGATTTTAAATTTCTTTAAAAATTAAATTATAAAAGAAATTAGTAAACTGAGAATCATAAATATTTAGTCTGCCTGTAATATAATATTTGGGCACTTACCTGCCCAAATATTTTTTTTCATCAAGTAGGACCTCTAACAAGATGTTTCCATGCGCGAACCAAAAAAATATATAAAAGGGTATTTTTTTATCCACTAAATATTTTTTTTGCAAAGGCTATTTTCGCTGGTTTGTCACACTTTAGCTAAGTACGCTAAAAATAAAGATTCCGTAAATGTTTAACAGGCAAAATTGGTACCAGTAGTTTTGTAAAGATCTCCAGAATACAGCTTAATCACTTAACTAGCTCAAATCGGGTTGTTTTAGATGATTTAGGAGGTTATTCGTCCGGCCAAAGCGTCGTTTTAATGCCATTTACGCAACCTCTCCCGAATTTCGAGTAAAATCGACCTCTGTAGGTAAGGCACACCTACTATAGGGGTACCAATGGCTTCCTCATGGTTGCTATTATGCAACTCAGCTCTTTACTAAGCCCAGCAAAGCGCGTTCAAAAAACTATAAGCGGTTTTTTAGACCAAAAATGGCCGTTTTTTCACGATTTGGTCCGAATTTCGAGTGAAATCGACCTTTGTAGGTGAGGCACATCTACTATTTTGGTACCAATGGCTTCCTTGTAGCCCCTGCCATGCACCGCGATGCTTTACTAAGTCCAGCAAAGTGCGTTCAAAAAGCTACAAGCGGTTATTTAGCCCGAAAATAGTCGTTTTTTCACGATTTGGACCAAATTTTGAGTATAATCGACCTTTTTAGGTGAGGCACATCTACTATTTCGGTACCAATGGCTTCCCTGTAATCCCTAGTATGCACTCCGACTCTTTACTAAGCCCAGAAGCTATAGGCGATGGTTTAGCCCAAAAATAGCCGTTTTTCACGATTTGGTCCATATTTCGAATGAAATCGACCTGTGTGGGTGAGGCACATATAAAATATCAGTAGCAATGGCTTTCTTTTAGTCCCTACCATGCTACCCGACTCTTTACTAAGCCCAGCGAAGCACGTTCAGAAAGCTATAAGCGGTTATTTAGCCGGTAAATAGCCGTTTTTTCACGATTTGGTCCATATTTCGAGTGAAATTGACCTTTTTGGGTGAGGCACACCTACAATATTGGTACAAAAAGCTTCCTTATAGTCCCTACCATGCGACCCGACTCTTTACAAGGCCCAGCGAAGCGCGTTCAAAATGCTATAAGCAATTATTTAGCCCGAAAATAGCCCTTTTTTACGATTTGGTTCATATTTCTAGTGAAATTGACCTTTGTGGGTGAGGCACACCTACAATATCGGTACCAATAGCTTCCTTATAGTCCCTACCATGCGTCTCGACTCTTTACTAGGCCCAGCGAAGTGCGTTAAAAATGTTATAAGCAATTATTTAGCCCGAATATAGCTTTTTCACAATTTGGTCCAAATTTCGAGTGAAATCGACTCTTCTAGGTAATATCTACTATTTTGATACCAATGGCTTTCTTGTAGTCCCTACCATGCACCTCGACTATTTACTAAACCCAGCGAAGCGCGTTCAAAAAGTTATAAGCGGTTTTTCACGATTTGGTCCAAATATCGAGTAAAATCAACCTCTATAGCTTATTGAACGCGCTTTCCTGGTATCGAAATAGTAGATGTGCCTTACCTAGAAAGCTCGATTTCAATCGAAATTTGGACCAAATAGTGAAAAACGGCTATTTTCGGGCTAAGTAATCGCTTATAGCTTTTTGAACGCGCATCTCTGGGCTTAGTAAAGAGCTGGGTTGCATAGTAGGGACTAAAAGAAAGCCATTGCTACCGATATTGTAGGTGTGCCTCACCCACAAAGGTCGATTTCACTCGAAATATGGACCAAATCGTGAAAAAACGGCTATTTTCGGGCTAAATAACCGCCTATAGCTTTTTCAATGTGCTTGGCTGGGCTTAGTAAAGAGTCGGAGTGCATACTAGGGATAACAGGAAAGCCATTGGTACCGAAATAGTAGATGTGCCTCACCTAGAAAGGTCGATTTCACTCGAAATTTGGTCCAAATCGTAAAAAACGGCTATTTTTGGAATAATCGCTTATAGCTTTTTGAACGCACATCGCTGCGCTTAGTAAAGAGCCGGAGTGCATAGTAGGGACTACAAGGAAGCTATTAGTACCGAAATAGTAGGTGTGCCTCACCTACAAAGGTCGATTTCACTCAAAATTCGGACCAAATCGTGAAAAAATGACTATTTTTGGTCTAAATAACCGCTTATAGCTTTTTGAACGCGTTTCGCTGGGCTTAGTAAAGAGCTAGGTTGCTTAGTAGGGACCATGAGGAAGCCATTGGTACCCCTATAGTAAGTGTGCCTCACCTACAGAGGTCGATTTTACTCGAAATTCGGGACAGATTGCGTAAATGGCATTAAAACGACGCTTTGGCCGGACGAATAACCTCCTAAACCATCTAAAACAACCCGATTTGAGCTAGTTAAGTGATTAACTATCTTTACAAAACTATTGGTACCAATTTTGCCTGTTAAACATTTACGGAATCTTTATTTTTAGCGTACTATGGTGTGACAAACCAGCAAAAATATCCTTTGCAAAAAAAATATTTAGTGGATAAAAAATTTACTTTTATATATTTTTTTGGTTCGCGCATGGATACATCTTGTTAGAGGTCCTACTTAATGAAAAAAAATATTTGGGCAGGTAAGTGTTCAAAAAGGCAATTTTGCAATTTTGGGGTTCAGTTAAGGTGCGAATTTTTATGAAATTCGTCATATATATATATATATATATATATATATATATATATATATATATATATATATATATATATATATATATATATATATATATATATATATATATATATATATATATATATATATATATATATACGGGTTTCAAAAACATAGACCATCGCTCGTGGGGTAATTCTTTACTAAAAATAATAAAAAAAGTCCTATGCAATGGGTCCGGAAACGCATGGTTTCCGAAATACAGGGAGTTAAAGTTTCAATTTTTTTCAATTTTTTTCAAATGACTTAAATACCACTCAACCGATTTTAATGAAACTTAGAACTTGAAAGTGTATTAATTAAGTGCATAGTTTTAAGTAAAAAATCTGCTTACAGCTGCGGCAGTGGCGTGCGTATGGGGTAACTGTAAAAATGTATTTAGAGAAAGAATATGTGCGCCACTGACTTTTGCCAATTTTGATGCACCAGTTATGAAGCTTATTACATAAGCCACAAAAGTTACCTCTTGGTATTTTTTCGTTTAGGGTTTCCCTTAGCAGATATTGTTAATTTTATAAAAATGTGCAAAGTACCCATTCGTCGGCGTAATGCAAAAAATAATCGTATAATGCAATGAAACTGTAGTTTTTGACAGTTCCCTAAATTTAATAATTTGGAAGTGCTTTGTAGAAGTCAAAAGTGTTTTCGTGTTATTCTTTAAATTTAGCAGTTTTTTCGATTTTAGTTATTTGTTGATCGTATTTGTTTGTTTGTTTCGTTATTTTTTGATTCGTGTTTAGATATTAAGCTGCTCATTAATATTATTTCCTCCTACCAAGATGGTTTTCATCAACTACACTTCAGCCGAATTGACTGATATGTTGTTAATTTATGGACAAACAAATCAAAATGCAAGCTGTGCGAGTTTATCAGGAAACTTATCTCCAAAGAAGAATTCCTGGTAAAAATATTTTTTCACGTATTGTAAGTCATTTAAGAGAAACTGGTTCTTTAAAACCTTTAAAAGCTGATTCTGGACGCAGAAGATACCGCCGAACTATACGAGTCGAAGAGGCAATATTAAATAGAGTTGAACTTGATCCTAGTACAAGTACGAGAATTGTTGCCAATGAACTGGGAAATATTTCGGCATCATCAGTTCACAGAACTCTGAAGGAGCAAAGTTTATATCCCTATCATTTTACACGTGTCCAGGATCTTCTACCCAGAGACTTTCAACCAAGGGTAATGTTTTTTCAATGGTTCTTAAACAAACTGAGACACGACATCATTTTTCTAAACGTGTACTATTCACTGATGAGGCGTCATTTACGCGAAAAGGTATAGTAAATTTTCACAATTTACATACATGGGCCAATAAAAGCCCTCACTCTCTACGAGTAGCAAATTCGCAGTATCAATTTTTCATCAATATTTGGGCTGGTGTTATTGGAAATCACATAATTGGTCCTGTTGTTCTACCGAATCGTCTTGAACAGGGATCATATTTAAATTTTTTACAAAATGATTTGCCGGAGTTAATACCACTTTTTGTGAGAAATGGTACAATGTGGTTCCAGCATGACGGTGCGCCCGCACATTTTGCAGCAGTTGTAAGAACATATTTAGCTGACACATACGGTTACCGATGCATTGGTCGTTGAGGTCCGTTGCCATGGCCACCTCGATCTTCGGACCTGAATCCACTAGATTTTTATTTGTGGGGTCATTTAAAAGAAATAGGTTATAAAACACCATTAAATACACGAGAAGAATTATTGGAAAGAATAGAAAATGCATTTGTCATCATTAGAGAAGATCACAATATTTGCAGAAGAGTAAGAAGATCTTGGCGGAGAAGGTTAAATGCTTGTAACAACGCTAATGGTGGTCACTTTCAACATTTTCTTTAGCTTTAAGTCAATTGTGTATTGTACAAAAACAAGAGTTTTGAATAATCATGGTGTTTCTACGATTACTTTTTTCATTACGCCGACGAATGGGTACTTTGCACATTTTTATAAAATTAACAATATCTGCTAAGGGAAACCCTAAACGAAAAAATACCAAAAGGTAACTTTTGTGGCTTATGTAACAAGCTTTATAACTGGTGCATCAAAATTGGCAAAAGTCAGTGGCGCACATATTCTTTCTCTAAATACATTTTTAGTTACCCCGCACGCGCGCCACTGCCGCAGCTGTAAGCAGATTTTTACTTAAAACTATGCACTTTATTGATACACTTTCAAGTTCCAAGTTTCATTAAAATCGGTTGAGTGGTATTTAAGTCATTTGAAAAAAATAGAAAAAAATATAAAACTTTAACTCCCTGTATTTCGGATATATACAGGGTTAGTAGAAAAAACCGGAACGGTCAATTATCTCAGCAACCATCAAACATAAATTGACCAAATTTGGTACGAAGGGGTAACTGGATATGATAAATTCAAAAATTGTACTAGCAACGTTGCCAAATTTATAGTTTTCTCTGTAGGTGAGGGAATTTTCAAATTTTAAATGGAATACCCTAATTTTATTTTTGCAATCGATTGCCCATATTAATCTTATTATGACCTGATATTATTGTTTTTTATACCTGACAATTTCGGAGATATGGCCTCTCGCTTTTTTCGAAATAAATTAGAATACAGTCCAACCAAAGTTGCTCAAAATTAGTAGGAGAGTAACGGGACATACCAAATAAAAAAATTATTATTTCAACGTTGCCAAGTTTATTTTCCCTACTCTAGGGAATTTTAAAAATAATAGTTTTATTAGTGCCGCCGATTGCTCCTGTCAACGTTAGTATGATATCAAGTTACCGATTTTTATTCTTGCTGATTCTTGAGATAACAAACCTGCATTTTTAGGAAAAAACACAAGACATAGCATTTTATTGTAAAAATTAACATAACCCTTAGATTGATGTGGTGTGATAAAATTTTCACTCCTTTCACTTGAATCATAGTAAGAAATGAGTTGGCTTGTTTTTCAAAATAATCAAGAAGGCGTGTGATTTGCCTTTCAAAATTATTAATCGAGAAGGCGTGCTATTCATTTGTTTGTCATGTCATGGAAACCTCAGAAGATATTCCAAAACAATTAGATCTGACACAATAATTGAAAATTTTTACGAATTGTAGCAAATATTGCGTGCGTTATTATGGCCTTTGTATTTACCGAAAAGCAGCGAATCGAAATTCTTATTTTCGAGGATATGGGGATAAACAAAGATCTTATCAAGAAGTTTGCAATTTGTTTAATGCGCTCTATCCTGAAAAACAGATAAAAAAATCTACTGTCTGCAGGACAGTAACAAAATTTCTTGAAACCGGCGGAGTGAAAAGAAAACCTGGATCAGGGAGACCGAAAACTGCTACTAATGATGAGAATAAGTTAAATGTTCTTTTGGAACTCGAAGAAAACCCTAAGACAAGTACCACACAATTAGCCCTTAATTCGCAAATAAGTCAGAAATCAGTCCGAAATATTTTGTGCGAAGAAAAATTCAAACCCTACAAAATTACTTACCTTCATGAATTGCAAGAAGATGATCCGGATCGTCGAGCCCAGTTTGCAGAAACTATTATGGAAAAGATAAATAACAATCCTAATTTCCACCAAAAAATTCTGTTTAGCGATGAAGCAACCTTTTGCCTTAATGGACAAGTGAACCGTCACAATTGTAGATTCTGGAGTAGAGACAATCCTAGCTGGATATCGGAACTTCACACTCAGTACCCGGAAAAAGTTAATGTTTGGGCGGGAATTTTGGGCAACGACATCATTGGTCCATTTTTCATAGACGGCAATTTGACGGGACAAAAGTATCTTGATCTGCTTAGACAACGCATAATGCCCGAAATTAGGGAATTTAAATGAAAACATCGATGACATTTGGTACCAGCACGATGGAGCTCCAGCTCATTTCTCCAGAGGGGTCATTGAGTTTTAAATATCCGATTTCAGAAAGATGGATTGGAAGACGTGGCACTCTGGAATGGCCAGCTCGATCCCCAGACATGACTCCACTAGATTTCTTCTTTTGGGGTCATCTGAAGTGCAGAGTTTATAAAGATCGGCCCAACGATTTAGAAGAACTGAGGCAAAAAATTTTGGATGAAGCTGCACAAATTACTCCAGGCATGTTATCGACACTATGATCGCCTCGGATTTTGTTTAGCCAACGATGGCAGTCATTTTGAGCACCTGATTAAGTAGATAGGTACTTTGTTGTTTTTTTTATTCTCATATTGTTATTAATAATTACTTGTTTAATAATTAAATTTTCCTTATTCCATTTTCTTGACTTTTTTTAAAACTAGTAACTTGGCAACGTCGCAAACACAATTTTTTAATTTTAGAATGCCCAGTTACCCTCCTGTACTAATTTTAACCATTTTTGGTTGGACCGCTTTCAAGATAATTGGCAATAACTTATCGTTTCTGTATTTATTTCGAAAAAGCCAGAGGCCATATCTCCGAAATTGTCAGGTATAAAAAAACAATAATATCAGGTCATAATAAGATTAATATGGGCAATCGATTGCAAAAATAAAAATTAGGGTATTCCATTTAAAATTTGAAAATTCCTCACCTACAGAGAAAACTATAAATTTGGCAACGTTGCTAGTACAATTTTTGAATTTATCATATCCAGTTACCCCTTCGTACCAAATTTGGTCAATTTATGTTTGATGGTTGCTGAGATAATTGACCGTTCCGGTTTTTTCTACTAACCATGTATATATATATATATATATATATATATACAGGGTGAAACACCCTTTATTTTTTCTATTTTTAATACTAAAAACCAAATAAAGGTAAGTTATTGTTATATTTCCTATAGCTAAAACTGACCGTTTATGAGAAATTTCAAAAAATTTAAAAATACAGACCATCATTTAAAAATTGTTTACACCCTGTAACATGTATGAGCTGCTCTAATTAAATTTACTGCTTAGCTTAAGGTTTGAGTTAACTAACATAAAAGTTTTGCTTCAAAATTATACAGAGTGGTAAAAAAATTGTCTCTAAGTTAGGAGGACACATTTTATTAAATACTTTCTTAAAGTTAAATGGGACAACCTGTATTTAGTGGCCTATTTTAACGCAGAATTAGATTTCCTTTAAAACTATATTAGGGTTCCCTATACCTATCCCTTCTGCTTTTTATGCAGAATTTGTTTTTATATTTTACTTATGAGTAATTCCTTACAAAATCGGAAAAAAGGTGTAGTTTCCATTGCCGTGTGGCATTTTTGGAAATTTTCTCGATTTCAACATCCTAAAAGGTTTTTTCATTTTTAAATATGTTATTCTATGTTTAAAGGATTTTTTATAGCTATACAAAGTGTACTGGACCTACAGGTTAAATACAAAAAATTCTAAAAGTTACTTAGAGAGCTTTATGATTTTTTGGTATTTTTCTAACTACATAAAATAAGCCCGAAAAGTGGATCTAAGAGTTACATGCACAAAATCCTAAAAGTTGATACATCTTTTGTATATTTTTGGTGCGTTATTCCTTAGGGCGATGTAAGCAACCTAGAATGTTCCCTTTAAGAAAGTTGCCTTGCACCCAGAAACGTATCAAAAAACCAAAAAGATCTAGGAACTTTTGGGTCTCTTTTTGTATGTTACTTTCAGGTCTATGTTTCGGGCTTATCCTCTATAGTTAGAAAAAAATGTTTTACTTAGAGGTTGGTTGTTTTGCACTAAGGAATTACATACCAACTAGCAATTTTTAGGATTATTTTTTACTTATAACTTTTAGGTTCATGCTTTGGGTACACCCTATATAGGTAGAAAAAAATATTCTCTTTAAAGTGTTAAAAAGGCGCAGAATCGGGAGTGAAAAGAAAAACGACACAACGCTTTTGAGTGTTTTCTAACAACTGCTTGTTTATTTTTAAAACAAAAGATACATTATAAAGAATAACACTAGATGGCGACACATACACTGTCATAGAATATTTTGAACTTATTTTCAACACCCCACTAGTTCAAAATATTTTGATCTACAAGACCTAAAGATTTCATATCTACAAGCCCTAAACATTTCATAAATTTACAATGCTTTTTATTTTCTAATGCCTTAGTAAAAATATCTGCTGGCATCTCTGAAGTTTGTAAATACTTTAAATTAATCTGCTTATTGGCAATCACATCTCTAACAAAATGATATCTAACATGAACATGTTTTGTTCTTTTATGAAATATAGGGTTAGCTGTTAACTTCTGTGCACCTTGATTGTCATTAAACATATTAACACAAATTAACTTCCCTAAAATTTCATACAGAATATTTCTTAGATATACTGCCTCTTTTGAGGCTTCACTTATTGCTACATATTCAGATTCTGTGCTGGAAAGAGCAACTGATTTCTGTTTAGTGCTTTCCCAAGACACAACAGATCCAGAAAGTTTAAAACAATAACCTGTATATGACCTTCTGTCAACAGAGTCACTTGCCCAATCAGCATCTACGAAACACTCTAGATCTGTGTTGTCTTTTTCATATTTTAAACAATAATCTTTAGTATATTTCAGGTATCTTAAAACACGCTTTGCAGCTTTCCAATGTGTTTCATTGTAAAAATTATTAAATTGGCTTAAATAACTAATACAAAAAGATATATCTGGTCTAGTCATAACACATAAAAACATTAAGCTACCTATTAATTGTTGATACGGAAACTGTCTTTTTGAATTTTCATCTTTAATAAGATCTATACCAGTTTCCATTGGTGTAGTCACAGCCTTACAATCCTCCATATTAAATCTTTTTAATAGATGGTTAATGTATTGCTCTTGGTCTAATGTGATAAACCCTTTTTCCTTATTAATGTTTATTCTTACCCCTAAACATTGCTTAGCCTGTCCCAAATCTTTAATTTTAAATTTTGAACTTAGTGCTTCTTTCAAATTATCACATTCAGTTTTATTGTTTGAAAAAATGAAAAAATCATCCACGTATAATGCGATAATTGTATACAAGTTATTTTGACATTTCGTAAAAACACAGGCTTCATGTTTAGATTTTTTATATCCCAGTTCATTTAAAACCACATCTACTTTTTTATACCATACCCTGGATGACTGTTTCAGGCCATATACAGCCTTATTTAACTTTAAAACCTTATTTTTCTGCCCCTCAATTACAAAACCTTCTGGCTGTTTCATAAAAACATTTTCTTCCAGGTCACCATTTAAGAAGGCTGTAGCTATATCCAAGTGGAAAACTTCAAAATTAGGTTTTACTGATAAAGTTATTAATAATCTAAAAGTTGAATGTCTAATAACAGGCGAAAAAGTTTCCTCAAAGTCCACTCCATACTTTTGAGTGAAACCTCTAGCGACTAACCTAGCTCTATACCTTACCTTGTTGTCACTATCTACCTTACGCTTAAACACCCATTTAGAATCCACTACACTACCACTTTCAGGAACATCTGCTAGCTGCCATGCTTCGTTCTCCTTGAAAGATTGTATCTCTTCAGCCATTGCCTCCTTCCACTTTTCCTTATCGGGTCTTGATAATGCCTCTTCTAAAGTTCAGGGAGCACCGTCAACATTACTGGAGTCAAAACACATGTAGGTATAATAATCCGAAAAGTCTTTTGGTTTCCTTTCTCTCTGTGAAAACCTTCTGTTTATATTATTTACATTTATATCCTGGTTGGGAACAAAATCTGGGTCATTATTTTCAGAACTGTCACCTCGACTGTCATTGTCTAAAGAATGACAAGAATTATCAATTTGGCTGTCATTGTGTAACTGATCTTCTACATTTCTAGTTTTAGCTTGATTTTCAGTTTCTTTGGAATCTCGTCCCCCACTGAAACTGTTACTTCACTGCTAAGTTCAATGTTATCAGACTGATTATTCTTGCTACCACTGGGTTCATAAAAAATAACATCTCGACTAGTGGTTACCAGATTTTTAGTAGGGTCATAAACTCTGTAACCTTTCACGGTTTCACTATAGCCAACAAAAATCTTTTTATCAGACTTTTTCTCCCATTTTGTCCTATTTGCTTTTGGAATGTGTACCATTACCTCACTACCAAAAATTCTTAGGTTTTCAACATTTGGTTTTTTACCATTCCATATTTCAAAAGGTGTTTTATTACCTAGGATTGCAGTAACAGACCTATTTTTCAAATATACTGCTGTATTGACAGCTTCAGCCCAAAATTTTACTTCTAAATTAGCGTCAAACAATAAACATTTCGCCTTTTCCACTACTGATCGGTTCATCCGTTCTACTGTGCCATTTTGTTCAGGCGTATGTGGATTTGTCTTCTGGTGAATAATGCCATTCCTTTTGAGAAACTGTTCCATATCATTGCTGCAGAACTCTCCACCATTGTCTGACCTTAGAATTTTAATTCTCTTGCCTGTTTGGTTTTCAACCATAGCCTTAAATTCTTTAAAATGCTCTAAAACTTCAAACTTATTTTTTAAGAAGTAAACAAAAGTCATTTTGCTCACATCATCTTCGAACAATAGAAAATATTTTGAGCCCCCAATAGATCTGGACTGCATAGGCCCGCACACATCTGCATGTACTAATTCTAATAAAGAATTTGCCCTCGTACCTTTGTTTTTAAAGGGTAGTCTGGTTTGTTTACCTTCACAGCAAGTTATACATTTTTTTGTGGAATTTGTATTACCACTTAATGTCATACCATCAACAATACCATTTTGCATTTTATGTAAGTCCGTATAATTTATGTGTCCAAAACGTCTATGCCATGTTTCATTACTAGCACTTGAAAACAAACACAATGGTTCCTTTTTAATTCGCAACTTATAAACATTGTTAATACGATGAGCAATAGCAACTAAAACATTTTTGCTATTATATATCTTGCAGCCATTGTCATCAAAATATACTGCATTACCATTGCGAATTAACTCACCAACTGACAACAGATTTGTAGTTAATCCTGGAACACACCTAGCCTTAGTTATTGTAATTTCATAATTGTCTTTATTAACTTCAGTTATAATGTCTATATCACCAAAACACGTCACTGGAAGTCTCTGATTATTAGCAGTTAGAATGTCTTTCATTGTAGGGTCTGTACAAACATTTTTAACCACTCTTTATGTACAGTTAAATGAGCACTGGCGCCAGAATCAATATACCAGTCCTGCTTGCTAAACTCACAACTTAAAAAAACAGCATTAAATGCGCCCTTTGTTTCATTTCTTGAATCAGTTGTCTGTTTATTTGGGCATTTATTCTTATAATGTCCTGTTTGTTTACAGTTGTAACACCTGACGTATTTGAGGTTAGGATTTCCATTGACAGAACTATTTGAACTACTTTTACCAGTGTTGTCACCCTTATGAACATATCGGCTGCCTAACTTAGTGCCACTTTTACCAACAAAAGCACTACTGCTTCCTGCATTACCGGCTGGTTCCATATCTAGTAACTTTGTTTTTATACTATCCACAGTCAACTGCATTCCTGAATGTTCTATGGCCATTATCATTGGAGCGTATTTTTCAGGCAAACCCGCCAATAACAGCGATCCAATCCAATAATCGTCGATTTGAAAACCAGTTCCTTTGAATCTTTGAGCTGTTTCTATTAATTGAGTCACATAATCCTCCATAGAATCACAAGCTTCAAGTCGTGTGGAAATTAATGCACGTAACAATCCGATTTTGCGACAAAAACCATTGTCTTCAAATAACTTTTGTAACTGAGTCCATAAGTCCTTAGTTTTCTTGGTCTTTTTACATGAACATAAAGCGAAGGGTCGATTGTTAAAATTAACTTTGCCAAGGCTTTTCCATCTTTCCCAGTGTCCGTTTCCGTACCGTCTAAGCAACCCGCCAGATCATCTAACACAAGCATGTTTCGAACGGCAAACGCCCAGTTGCTGTAGTTCTCTCGGCCCTTTAGTTTCGGAACACTAGATAGAAAATTTACCGCCATCGTTAGAGTATGAGATATACACCGACTTACAACACGTAACGAGCACAAAACTTTTCAAAACTTCGCGGTTTCTGGGCCCATAACCTGTTAAAAAGGCGCAGAATCGGGAGTGAAAAGAAAAACGACACAACGCTTTTGAGTGTTTTCTAACAACTGCTTGTTTATTTTTAAAACAAAAGATACATTATAAAGAATAACACTAGATGGCGACACATACACTGTCATAGAATATTTTGAACTTATTTTCAACATAAAGATTGTTTTTCTCGTGGCAAGAAATAGATATTAACATATCCCAAAATGGAAAAATCTGTCGGTGTGGGAAATACACTGAAGTAGTGTTCTTGGGCTAGAAGTAAAATGCCGCGGAGAACATTATTTTGTTTTTAGATATGACGTTTTATTTTTTTAATACCAATACCAATATCAACCTATTTTTTTTTTAATATGGATCCTGGTTTTTTGCATTTTTTTGGAAGCAAGAAACATTCAACTACTCCCCTCTTCCACCCCGTCAACCTTTTCACCCCTGACCAAAGCCTGCCATTTTCCATGTTTACAGGTTGTAAAAACATTTGATCGTGAATTTTATAGCTTAGTCACCTAAACGATCACAACCCAATACCCTTCGACCCCAAAAATTGAACACCCACCCCAACCCCACGGTTACGGTCACACGGTTTCGCAAACCTTGTGGAGGAAAAGTCACATGGCAGGCTTTGTTACTGGGTAATGTTGTGGGAGGATCAATTTTTGGGGTCAGAGGGTATTCATGATGGTTTTGTGCCCATTGAGACTTTTGATCAGCGTGTTGAGAAGTTTGCAAAGTTTTCAAAGAAACGGTCAAACCCGATTTTTCATAAGGGTTGTGCAGGGTTATTTCCAGATTTCTTAAAAATTTTGTCAAGAAATCTTGACATTGTCATACTATTTCTTGTCTTGTCTTAAAACTAAAAATTTACTTCTTGTCTCCAATTCAGACAAGATCTTGAAAATTTTAATAAATTAGCCACCCCTAATTGCACGGTTTCTAGTACTTAGGCCACATATAAACCTATCCTAAAATAAATGGACTTTTTCTAAATATTTACTACTAAGTAATATCAAATTTAAGAGATAACAAGACAACTGTTAAGAGCATAAAGATACATATTTTTTACAAATATATGTATCAATAATATTAAAACATTATTTTTTGGTTCTCTCTCTTCCGTAATCTTTCTGTACGAAAATACAATGGTTTGGATATGTTTCAATGCTAATATTATATTAAAAATTACAAAAGGCTAGTTTTAAAAAACTTTACTATGGAGCAGAGCCTATAGTTTGCCTTAAAAGGCAAGGAGCAAAAAAATTAAAAATATGATTTACGTAAATTGGCAATTCATCAATTAAACATAATTGCATACAAATAAATTAAAAAAGTCATTGTAACTCTACTAGCATAAATGGTATTCTTTTTACCTTAGAATGACCCAAAAACTGCAAAAGCCCTTAACAGTTTTGGGCATAATCTGGTTATATCTTACAATGTTTTATGAGTTAACCCTACAGTAATGCTTTTTAACCACTGTAAGATTTAAGATGTAACCGTTTTAGCTTAGTAAATACTGTTAAACAATCCTAAATACAAAACTTATAATTTAAACTTACCTCTGATCTTGCTAATCTTAAGACGATAACTTGTTTGCTTAATATAATGCCTAGTTCACCAGGACCTAAATGCTTATTTGAAACATCCATTCTAGTCCACAGACTTTCATCGTGAGTAAGTCTATGAAACCTTTTACAACATAATGCAATATCTACC
Organism: Listronotus oregonensis; assembly: GCA_019359885.1. NCBI lineage: Eukaryota > Metazoa > Arthropoda > Insecta > Coleoptera > Curculionidae > Listronotus > Listronotus oregonensis. Next base: position 34,817 of record JAHBCN010004639.1, on the reverse strand, counting down.
AAATAAGACTTAGGCAGCCATCTTAGGATCTGTAAAATTACTTCATCACTTAGTAGGTCGAAATAATCTAAAAAAATATGTTTTACGAATAAGTATAAGAGAACCTTACGAGCAGAAAATTTATTAGTAGCTTGAATTAAATAACAAATTAAAATTAAAATGTAATTTTCTTTTTCAAAAATGCATCGTCCTCTTTTAATAGTTGTTTCTGTTTTTCATGTAACAAATAATTTTTATGGTCAAGCTAATCAAGCGAATTGTTCTCCCTACCAAATCCTCTGAGTTGAATGGCATTCCAGCAATCGTCTAAAAAAATCTCCTCCAGAGCTTGCACTCATCTTAATTCGCCTGCTTTAAATTTTTTACGCCATGGGCATTTTTTCAAAGAGTTGGAGAGCCGCACGTATGCGACCTATCACCAAGAAAGAATATAAAACTCTACCTTCTAATTTTTAGACCTACCCCTCTATTTCCATTTGTTGGCAAGTTAATAAAAAAAATTAATAATGAAATTGACAAAATCTTATCTTAAAAAAACCGATCTAATAGAACTCTTTTAGATTTTTACGCACTTATTAAACATGTTTCGCAGCTGCTTGCTACCTTCTCAAACACAACCTGGCAACTAAAGTCACATCAATATTGGTTACAAGGTAATTGTTTACAAAACGGTTTTCTGCTATTTTTGGATTAAAAGGCAAAATTTTTATATAGTCGTACTCTAGTGTCCTCAGGGATTGCAAATATACTAGCGCAGAAGAGAAAATATGTGTTTTAATAGTTTTTATTTTGATTTTAAAATTTAAAATTACCATTCATTTCTTCATATAATGCGAAAACTCCCCTTTATGACAAGGAACGGCAAGAAATTATTTTTAAGGTTAACCGTGCAGTGTTGCCAAACCGGGGTCTTTTCCAATTCGTCCCTGCATTTTTACGACTAAAATATAATTGGGTAAAATAAAAAGCCGCTTTGCTAACCAGAACTAACCATGACCGACCTTTTAGACAAATTCAAAAGCTCTTCTGGTCGGTCATGGTTAGTTTTGGTTAGTTAAAGCAGCTTTTTATTTACCCCAATTATATTTCAGACAAACAAAATGTCAAAAAATTTGACGGCTCAAATTCATTAAATCTGGCAACACTGTAAATCCCTTTCCCAAAATTTAAAAAAATACACAATGTTTTGTTGGTGCGCACGTAAATTCGTATTCCTAATAAATAACAGAAGGTGTTTATACCAAAAATTAACCGTATAATAGTAAAATAGCAGAAAACCGTTTTCTAAACAATTACTGGTTACAATATTGGGTGCTCTTTATTGCCATAATGACAGTGAAAAATTTCGCTGCATATAAAACATTTTTAGCAATAAAACATATCTGCTAGTATTTGCGAAAAACTCCTATCTAATTCTTTTTAAAATAGCCAAAGAGCCCGTGACTGTCAAATGTAGCAAAGGTGTAGAAAAAAGCTACTCACAATAGTATAAGGCGTATTTTTTTTTGAATATTTTCTTTGCAATTATATTAGAAATTACATCATCTATTGCCAGACACCTAAAGCTTTTCCCAGCGAACAGGTGTTATAAACTGCCTGGTTTATGCGGTTATGTCAAGTGACGTCAGTGTTACCAATGCGCTTGGACACATTTTTTTCACCACAGGTTTAAATTTAAAAGTTTGTTTACATTTTTATTTTATACCTTATACTGGGTAAAATTAAGGATAAAAGGAGCACAAAAAAGTACTAGAGGAATAAAATAAAAGATAAATACCATTTAAAAAGTAGGCTATGAAAAAATCGGCACCTCCTTACGGTTAAAACCGGAGCTCGCTTGACGGTATAGTATAGTACATACCATAGTTAAAACCAGGGCCGATCCTGGCGGGGGTGCAACGGTGCGGTCGCACGGGGCGGCCGAATTTAAAATAAAGAAATACATTTTTTTTTTCAAAACAAAAAATCAGAACTTTAAAATGAAATTTTAGCCTTAAGGACCATTGTAACAAATTTGCAAACACCTCAGGACATTTTAACGTCGATATAACAATAACCATTAGAATATTTCTTACTCAAACTTAAAATTATTTAAGATCTACAATGTCCCAAGAAAGACTGACAAATCTTGCATTAATATCTATAGAACAAAACATTCGCAATAATTTAGATTTTGTCAACCGTAATAGACAAATTTGCATAAAAAAGCAGATGATTGTGAAATAAAATAAGAATATGTACTTTTTCGTGTTTAGTTTTGGAAAGATTTTATTTTCGTTTGACAATTATCTATGTAAAGTATGTTAATATCGTAATTAAAAGTATGTACATCATTTTAATTTTAGTTAAGTACCATTTGTTTGGTATTTCCTCTTCCTCTTTATATATTTAAGAAAATGTATGCTTATAATAAAATTTTATAAGTGTTGTTTTTGAAAAACTGTTAATTTTTTTCGTCTCTACCAACAAAAAAGACGTAATTAGATAAAGGTAAATACTGATTTTTAAGAAGTCTATGTTGTTTACAACTTAGAAAAAATTTAAAATACAAAGGTTAATATTACTAAAAGAAATTGTCAAGAAAGGGCGTCTTTTTTCTATTTCGCACGGGGCTGCCAAAGTCCCAAGATCGGCCCTGGTTAAAACCGGCATTTTCTTGGAGAGGCTATTACTATTGTGCTAAATTAAAGTAAAGGTAGTTATTTAAAGTTATTAGATAATTCCATTATACCGGGTCTTTCTTAGAGGTGACTTTCTCCTGTAAAGCTTTTATTTTTCAGATTAAAAAAATTAAATTGTGAATGTCGGTAATCGAAATAAACATGTATTGTTTAACCCATTGTCTTGTATTACTTCCCGTCTCGTCTGAGCGAAATAGATAGTATTTTTAAATTTTAAAAAGTGCCACCAGGATATTTTCTTTTATTTCGATAGGATATGACATTTTAAATACCATGATGCCTTTATATTAGTTTTTAACACTTTTTCCGTTTTTCTCTCTCTGGTCTTTAAACTTACTTAAATATTCTCTTTTTTCGGATTGAAATCAATTTTGGAAAAAGTTCGACCTATGTATGTGATAGATTTAACATGTATTTTTTGCTGAAGAAAAGAATAAAATTTCTTCACAACAAAGACCTAAGTATACATTTATTTAATTGGTATACGTGTTTCGACTGCTACGGCAACCATCTTCAGCATTAACGTCATAGAAGGCCTAGAGGTTAAGATTACACTAAATTATTAAACAAATAAACGTTTGTGGAGTTGTATTTGTAATGGATTATAATTACTTGTAAAAATAATATATAAAAACATTTTTTATTAGAGTAAATTAAAAATTGTGGTATTCCATTTTTGATTTTTTTTTTATTTTAAACTAAAGATTTTGCAAATAACCCTCATTTTCTCTTTCACGGCTGAAAACCAGATGGTCTTCAGCTGTGAACTTTCTACCCACGTTGCAAAAAAACACCCAAGCTTTTAAATCATAAATCGTGGTTTTATAAATCCTGTAATAAAGCCAGACTATGAAAAATGCAAGCTCACAAAAAGTTTCTTCTTCTAAAGGTTTTGATCTGGTGGGGTTATTATCAAAAATAAAATGTTACAATTTTATCAACAACAAATATTTTTAAGGTCCGTAACAATCAGAGCTGCCAAAACTTAAAGTACTTCAAGTAAAATTTTACTTGAAATACTTTTTTATACTTCAAGTATTTTACTTCAAGTACTTTTTATTAGGAGGTACTTGTACTTGTACTTGATTAGTTTTTTTGAAGATACTTGGATTTTTATTTGATTTGACCATGTAAATTACTTGAAGTATTTATTTAAGTACTTGAAGTATTACGATGTACTTGAATTAAAAAAAAGTACTTCAAGTAAAAAAAAGTACATTAAGTAAAGAAAGTACTTCAAGTAAATAAAAAGTACTTGAAGTAAAAAATCAACCAAGTACTTGAATTTACACGCCTTAAATAATCGTACAAACAAGTTAAAACAAGAAATACGCGCAACCGCTGCTGTTTCTATTGTATTGCATTACAGAGCTCATTTGAATATGATCCAACAGCAAGACAAGTGTAACTATTACTGAGAATTAGACTTTTTGTTCTTTTAATCGGTCTTGTGTCAACGTGAAAATTATAAGTGCTCTGGTCTGGTGAAAACAAACAAGAAAGATACCTAATAGTAGAAGGGTGCAATTTACGTTTAATGCAGCGGTTTCCCAACTATTTCGTATTGTGAATGCGTTCATTATTACCTTTATTTGAACGAAAACCCCTGTATTTTAATAGGCAAGTCAAACAAAATTTCCACTAATAAGATAGAAACGACATCAAAATTAAAGTTAGGTTGTTCTGACTTGATTTTGTGTTGATGGGAAATTGAAATATTTCCCAAGAATAGGTTTTGGGTGCCAACCCATATGAAAACACTCGCTTTTGACAGACGTATCGGGTGCCAACGCCAACCCGTTGGCAACCACAGGGAAAAAACCCATTTTGGTAAAAACCTATATTTCCTATAATAGTGTAAGGCCCAAGCGCTCACCCGAGTACGGCATTGTAGGCCTGTTACATACGAAATTTTAAATTATTTCGGACATCGGATGCATAAGATCCCGATTTAAAACGGGACACTTAGTAACCCTACTTGTTTTTCTAACTATAGTTTTTACCGACTGGCCTACTTTCCAATGACATAGCGCTCAGTCCTTAAAGCTTTTAGGAGTTGTTGGAAAACCCCGTTTTGAGGAATAAACCCTCTAACTTCTTTACAAAAAATACTAACTCAAGTATAACTTGTTTTACTTGAAGTACTTTTAATTACTTCAAGTACTTTTATGTACTTCAAGTACTTTGGTTTACTTCAAGTACTTTGGTGTACTTCAAGTACTTTCTTTTACTTCAAGTACTTTGTTTAACTTCAAGTACTTTGTTTTACTTCAAGTACTTTGGTTTACTTCAAGTACACAATATTGGTTATTCAAGTAAAATATTTGGTGGTACTTCAAGTACTTTGAATTTACTTAAAATCAAGTAATTAATAATTTGGTACTTGTACTTGAAGTACTATTTAAGAGTACTTTGACAGCTCTGGTAACAATATATTATATATATAATATTATATATATATATATATATATATATATATATATATATATATATATATATATATATATATATATATATATATGACGAATTCCATAACAATTCGCACCTTAACTTTTCCCCCTAATTGCCAAATCGCTTCTTTGAGCACTCTCCAGCCCAAATTATTTTTTGTCAAGCATGCACTCTAACGAGATGTTCATGCGTGAACCCGAAGAAAATATGAAAATTATTTTTTTTAATCCACGATATTTTCGCTGGTTTATCACGCATTGGATAGTTATGCTGAAAATAAAGATTCCGAAGATGTTTAACGGGCAATTTTGGTACCAATAGCTTTGTCTTGGTCTCTCGAATACAGCTTGGCCGTTTAACTAGCTCAGACCGGGTTGCTTCAGATGGTTTAAGAGGTTATTCGTCCGGCCAAAGGGTCGTTTCACGCAATCTGACCCGAATTTCGAGTGAAATCGACCTCTGCAGGTGAGGCACATCCACCCACTCGGTACCAATGGCTTCCTTATGGTCCCGTATATGCACCCCGACTTTTAACTAAGCCCAGCGAAGCGCGTTCAAAAAGCTATAAGCGGTTATTTAGCCCAAAAACACCCGTTTTATCGGTTTTTTCACTATTTCGTTCAAATTTCGAGTGATATCTGCCTCTGTATGTGAGGCACACCTACTATATCGGTACCAATAGCTTCCCTTTGGTCCCTTATATGCACCTTGACCCTTAATTAAGCCCAGCAAAGCGCTTTCAAAAAGCTATAAGCGGTTATTTAGCCCAAAAATGGTAGTTTTTCGGGTTTTTTCACTATTTGATCTATTATTTCGTTAAGTTGTAACCATCTGAAGGTGATCGATTTTTAAAAAATCGCCATTTTCAAATAGCTAGAATTTTTTTCTCGGAACTTCGATTTCCATCAAATTTTCAGGAAAGTTGCTTTGTTATATCCTTAAAAAGCCCTGAAAATTTCAAGAAGGGAATTGAGCTTGAACCCCAGTTATAAATTTTTTAACATCCCGAAAATTGCATTCTTAAAAACAACTCCGGCATATCTGGGGTGTTTATTTGACCAGAACCACCTACTTACATGTATTATAATATAACAGTGAGGTGGTTTGATAAGCAATGATGATTACTAAAACTACTATTTGTGCTGCTTCATTTAAAACAATGTATATTGTGTATTGTTTCTTTCTGTTTCAAAAGAGCCGGTTTCCCTAAACTTAGTCACAATTCTAAGACATATATTTTTAAAAAGAAATGGTCTCGAAAATTATAACAGAATAATTCAACAAAAAATTTAATGCTGTAAAATAAATGTTTCTAAATTCTGTTTTTCACACATATGTATTTCTCTTATAGTTTTTTACAACTTTAGAGAAGAATTTAAGAAGAGATTGTATTACTTTTTAAACTTTAATATTAAATACAAGTATTTTTTATAATTATTATGTTTTATTGCAAATCTTAATAGCTTATCTAACACTTTTTGCCTGTTATTTGCAAAAATAAGCGCAGCATGTCGAGAGACTCAAATAGAAATTTTTCAAAACGTTTGAGAAAAATTTGAGGCTGTATTACTGCCTACAAAATAATGGACTAAATTTTTGAAACCTATTAAATAAAAGTATTTTTTATATTTATTACGTGTTATTGCAATTTTTCATATCTTAACTAATTATCACTTTTTGCCTGTTATTTCCACAAGCACTAAAAAAAAGTCAGATGTATAGTGTTTTTGAAAAAGCAATTAAATGCCCTTTAAAACAAGATTTACTCAACCCCCCTTCCTATTTAATATTTTAGATGTTGCTTTCACCACTCCTAGAGGGTTTATATCAATAATACTGGTAATATTTGTAGCGTTTTAAACTGTGTTTAACACTTTGGTATATACTTTGGAATTATGGAGTTTTAACTTTCTTGTCGAATACAGCTTTAATTGTGCTATAAAAATGCTAGGTTTTGTAAAGCGAACTTTGGAACATTTTAATATTGTTCACTGTTTTAAAACGTTATATTGCATTTATATAGAATTTTTGTTAGAATATATCTGTCAAACATGGTCCTTATATTATAAGATTCATGTGGACTCTTTAGAAAAGGTAAAAAGAAAAGTTGTAAAATATGTTGCCTTTAAGCAACAGATTCCTGTTGATAAGGTAAATTACAGCAGCCTAATGAAATTGTAGCACGTTTCAGGTGTTCAATTAACAAGAGTTTTTTTTGTGTCTGAGTACACTCGTTAAAACTGTGAATTTTGCCTAGTCTAACAACCTTTATTGCTCTAAAAAGGGGCACTAAACAAACTAAATAGGCTTTGCAAAAATGCAAACTTGTTTTCTAATAATATTGATTTTTTTTATCAGTAACTCAATTTAAAACTAAATTCAGAAGGATGATACTCTATGATGATGAAGTGTAAAGCCTTTAATAGGGCCTATCCTACTAAAACCATTTAGGAGCCCTATTGGTATTTATATTATTTTGATATTTTATCACTCTATTTGATATATTTTGTAAAAAAATACATTATTTTTTAAATGATTGTTTTTAAATTTTGATAACTTGACGTTACATGTTTTGTTTGCATATTTGTTATTGAATGGCCTGGCCTCCTATAAAGTATTTATTTAATTATATCAATACTTAAATTTAAATGGATGGGTACTTACTCGTTTTGTCCGTTGGCCTTGTGGGTGGTTTGCTAACTAACAAGTTATCCCATTCACCAATAGATAACTTATCTAATGATTCTTTGGTTAAGGTTGATTCTAATACGGATAACTAAAAAAAAAGTATTGATCAAGTAAAAAGCTTAGGTAAATATGAAGCAAAATATAGTCAGAAAGATAAGCGGTTTAAAAACGCAACATGGTAAGATCCATGTTTTAGTATATCACTTACTTTGATCCTGTTATGGTGCTACCAATTCAAGTTTCATTTAATAAAATGTGTAAAATTATTGAGCAAGCATTTTTGAATACCTTCTGACTAAATAAGAAAAAAGTTTAATACTTTCTTTAGTGTGGTAAGATGGAGTTTATTTACACGGGACCTAAATATTTGGAGATTTGGTGTAGAAGGTAAAACTTCTGTGAGTAGCAGGTTCCTTAGTCTGGGACACCTTAGGGATGAAGTAGCAAAGTGGGAAGTTCAGAGCCTCTCAAGTTGAACTGTAAAAGGATGCATTAAAGTGGCACTACCTGTTGCCCTGTAGAGAGCTGACAGGGGAGGAATTATTGGCAACTCCTCAGACCAGAAGCCATGAAAATACCCTTAAAAGAGCGAGAGAGTTTATGCCAGTTAAAGTTATTCTCAAAAGAAACACCAGATTGTATGACTCTTTGTTCTGCAAAACTTGGCCGCTCATATATAACAGATAAGCCTTGGGAGACTTTTTTTGCCACAGCAAACATGACTGTGCTTTGGATGCATTAAACTGGACAAGATTTGTAGCGCCCCAATTCAAGATTAGTTTGAGGTCTTGTGAAAGAGATATCTGCATTACCCTGCGCTTGTTTTCCATATCAGGCTTGGAGGCAGAGGAAATTACATATTGGAGCAAAGGGTACTATCGTCAGCAAAACTATGAGTAAGATTGATTGCAGAGATGGTGCCAGTACTGAGCCCTGAGGCACCCAACATTAACTTGGTAAAAGCTGGAAGAATGGCCATCTATAATAACTGATATACGTCGATTAGAAAAGAAACTAACCAGAACAAAGCTTAGGTGGAAGACCTAGAAAGAAAGGTTATTAAGGAGCCTATTATGCCAGACCTGGTCATAACCCTTGAATATGTCAAGGGCAACGATCTGAGATTCACCAAGAAACTTAAGGGACTTGTTTCAGTTGTGTAAGACAAAGGAAAGATCTGCTGTGGATCTTTTGTGATGGAAATCATACTCTCTATCATGTAAAATTTTGTGTTTTTCCAAACGCTTTACGACTTTAAAATTAATTATTTTTTTCATTACCTTACAGACAACTGAGAGAATGCATAAAGGTCTATAGTTTAAAGAGACAGTTTTGTATTCTATTTTTGGAACAGATGCAGCTTTTTAGCTCCCCAGAAAATGCCCGGTCGTTAGAGATTCGAAAGAGGCGAGTTAAGATGGGTATACAAGTTCGGGAGCATGAATTTTTTATGACACCAGATAATGGTACTATTTTAAACACAATATTTCATCTAAGGACAAATTATTTTTCTCATAAGTTTCTAGATTTTTTAATTATATTATAAGTTGAATTTTACGTATAAACAATCGTGTCATCGTCAAGAAGTACTAAGTAAATTAAATATAAATAACCTTTCTTGCTCTATTAGACTGTCAACCCATGGTAAAAAAAAGGACCAATTGTACCCAGTATGCCCTTTTAAACAGGGAATGTTGACTATATGCTGATTATTTATTAATTGATTTTACAGGATGACTGCGGTTAGTTTTGGTTAAAACTAGAAAATAGACCTGAAAAGTGCAAAAATTACCCATCTTGGAACAATTTATACTCAGTATGCCATCTAACCCAAATGAAATGTTATGAAAAAAAATATGGCCTAAAATTATCGGCATACGTGTAGGTCTGCCCGTCTGTCGTCCTAAGTGAAAGCTCGACTACGGATTTTGGTAAAAAATAGTATTGGAACCATCGTATTTAGTATGATAAGTTAAAGTTTTCGAGGATTCTGTTTCAAGATGGCTATTTTTCGCACTTTATAGGTATATTTTCTTTTAACCGCAGTCATACTGTAAAACCAATAAATAAATAATCAGCCCATGTCAATATTAATTATTTAAAAGGACATACTGGGTATGATTGGTCCCTTTTTTCTACTGTGGGCTGAGGGTCTATATAGAGAGGATATAATTTTTATTTTGCATAAATTGTACTTTGAAATAATATTGCTATCAGATAAAAAGTTTCATATAATTTATTTATTGTCATTCTTTGTATTATAGGGTTTGGAATTTTGGCATGGACGGGACAGGCAAAAACTAACAGTTTTTTCTTACCTTTTTTCATAAATTATTTTTGTGATTTGGCTTTCACAAATTAAATATAATTTAATAAAGCTAATTTGTTATACTTGTAAATATTTTTAAGGATACTTAAATTTAGCAAATTATCATTAAGGGCTTTGTTTTTAATTTAGCTTAATGGGATGAACGGGACGGGATGGATGGGCAAAAATCAAGTAGTAATTAAATTATACATTGTTCTCAAATTTTTATTTATGTAAAATACAATAATAATGAACAACTAACAACTAACAGATTCTTTAACACTACCTAGGTACCTATTTGTTAATAGAAACTACTGTTAAATTATTAATTTCGGTTTGTCCCATTAGAAGTCTTTCGTTATCAAGTACCTTAAAAAAGTGGCATGATTTAACCCCTTCCAACGATGCAATATGGCTCCAGTTAGAAATAAACATACCAGTATGTTCTTCAATGTCAGCATTAGACGTAAACAACACTTTTATGTTTTTAGCCTCCAACAAAACAAAATTAAAGAACGATTTTGCGTCATTAAATATTACTTTTCAAGCTTCTATTGTTTCCCATGCTATTCTTTTAATTCTTCCCCCAACACGGTCAAGGGCTCCTTTTTCTCGAGACTTTGCAAAAAAATTCTATAAAATTTCTTCAACTTTTTGTTTTTCTCTGCATTTTTAAATTTGTTAAAACTATTCCTATGGCTTGTGATGAGTTAAAAGTGGTATTCTATTGTTTTTTTTTAATTTATTTTCTTTTCTTTAACTTTTTGACGACAAACCCTCTTGCTCCTACTTGCTTCTTGTTCCCTATTAGCTTTTAAAACTTGTGGTGATAAGAAACCAACTAGAATTTTCTGCTTTTGCAAATCTCTAGATACTTTTTGTCTTTTTGCTTAAATAAAGTGTATTTTCTTTTAGTTTTTGTCTTTTTATTTTTGCTTGTTTTTATTTACTTTCTGTTGTATATTGTAAAATGATTTTATGATTAGAATTGCCTGGATATATTAATTTCGATTGGAGAATTGGTATGGACAGGACATATTTAATTTATCAACATTAGTGGTCCATCATTTTAGACTCTTTTTTAGGCTCCTCAGTATACCAAGTTTTACTAATATTTTGGCACAATTAAATGGTAAACAGAAGGACACTTGTCATAAAAGAAACGAATTGACGCAAGCGGTTTTTTTTATAGCCTGCTTTGGAAATTGGACAAAATTCTGGTTTAAAAAGTTCTAGATTGACTTATTTTTAAAAAATGCGTGTGTTATAACTTACTATCAAAAAACAAGAAGTATGTAATTTAACAACATGTCAAAGAAGTAATTTAAATAAATATTTTTCCTGTCTTTGGTTACTTTTCCGTAAAATGGCCAAACTATCCTTAATATAATTATTAATCAAAAATAAGTACATTATTATGAACAAAAATAAGTTTAAAAATGTTTGCTTAGAGGTAATAAACAATTATGTACAGGGTAGTACATTTGGGTTGTATTTATGGGGTATTAAGAAAACTGTACAGGGTGTCCCAAATTCGAGGGTGACCATTGGGATCTCGAAAACTATAAGAGATACGAAAAAGTTTAAATTGTGGCAAAGTTGCGCAATTTGGTGCTTAATCAAATGATGTTTAAAAATTAATAAAATTTCTACTACTTTCGGAAATATACCACTTTTTCTTCTCTACAAAATGGCGTTATTAGTTTTTGAACCCGACGTTTCAATTTTTTGGGCCCATCATCAACTTCATTTTTTTAAATACGGACCTGCATGTTTTATTTCGGATTTCAAAAGTTCTCGTCATTCTTAAAACAGACATGTATCAAGTTATTAAACGTTTCGACGTAAAATTACATTATCAATCATAAATCTGAATTCATACTAAAAAAAATTGCGTTACTTTTTCAAAAACAGGAACCAAATTAAACGATTTAAAATAACTTAATTTTTTTTATTGCTCTAAAGCAACAACAAAATTAACTGATAACAAAGATACAATATAACAACACATAATAGTCAATCACTACTGGCTACGACTTCTACATATACCTATGGCAAAAAAACAAAATTTAAATGCTAAAAAAAAGGTGGCTATGAAACAAAACATATACCTACGCTAAGCCAATAAGATCGACTATTGTTGATAGCTATTGATTGATATTGTTATAGCTATTTTTTGCTTTTGTAATCTTATAGTAAAAAAATATGTTTTCCAATATTTACGTATTTATTACATTTCAAATATAAACTCTAGAATTTCTAGTGAACAATATCTAAACCAATATCCCGAGCAAATGCAACCGCATGAAAATTTGTTTGCTAAACTGGATAAAACCTTGCGGAATTCGGAAGCTTTAGTAAGCCTAGAAATAAATACGGACAACACCTAGAATACAAATATCGCGAACATTAAATCCAAATAATTATCGATCTTATAAAATCCATCTAAGCCAAACACTTAGACCTGGTGATGAAATCAGGAGGCTGAATTTTTGTAATTGGCTTCAGAATAAACTTAAAGATTTTCTGTCAGAAGTAATCTGGACCGACAAGTGTAATTTCTCAACTCATGGTTTATTTAATCGGCATAATGAACATTATTGGTCGATAGAAAATCCCCGACAACATCAAGAAGTTAGACCACATGGGCAACAGGACAGCGCCCCTCCTCACAATGGACGGAAAATAACAAACAGTTAAAATATGATGTTTCGAAATAAATGAATTGGAAACCAGGGACCTGTACGATGGCCTACCAGAAGTCCAGACTTAAATCCACTGGACTATTTTTTATGGGGATATTTACAAAATCGTTTGTATCGTGAGATACCAAATGACGTATTTGAACTGCGACAAAATTTAATTCGACAAATTAGAGCTATTCCTGCTAGGTTTATTCAACAATTGATTACGAAGGCTTGGTGCAAAATGCATTTAAGCAAAGGGTTTTCAATTTACGAGTAAATATCTTTTATGACTTTAAGTTAAGTTTGTTTACCTATGTGTTATTGTTTTACGCTATTGAAGATTTCCTAATCATTTAATAACCTAACAAATGTCTGTTAGTTGATTTTGTTGTTGCTTAAGGGCAATAAATTTTTCTAAAGTTATTTTAGATCGTTTGATTTGGTTCCTGTTTTTGAAAAAGTAACGCAAATTTTTTTTAGTGTGAAGGCAGATTTATGCTTGATGATGTAATTTTACGTCGAAACGTTTAATAACATAAGATGTGTGATACATGTTTGTTTTAAGAATGACGAGCCCTTTTGAAATCCGAAATAAAACATGCAGGTCCGTATTTAAAAAAATGAAGTTGATGGGCCAAAAAATTGAAACGTCAGGTTCAAAAACGCCATTTTGTAGAAAAAAAAAGTGGCAATACAAAAGTGTAATTAATTTCATTAAATCTGTTCAAATAAAGTCAGGAAAAAATAAAAATCAATTTTAAAAATGACGTTTTGTTTCGTATATTACCGAAAGTAGTTGAAATTTTCTTAATTTTTAAACATCATTTGATTGAGCACCAAATTGCGCAACTTTGCCATAATTTAAACTTTTTAGTATCTCTTATAGTTTTCGAGATCCCAATGGTCACCCTTGAATTTGGGACACCCAGTACAGGGTGTCATTTCAAATTTTCATTGCTACTTTTTCTGCTCTACAAGACAATGTTATTAATTTTACACACCAATGTTTTTTTTTTAATACGGCCCTGGATTTTCTATCGCGGATTTTAAGAACTTCTAAGGTCCCAAAACCCATGATGTATAGCACTTACCACTTATTCGAAATATGCATAATAATGGCGATTTTTATAAGAAAACATGTGTTAGAGAGAGACAGAGACTAGATTTAGAACAAATAATAAATTTTACATTTTTATTGTAATTTTTGTCTGTATCGTCAGATTTTAATTCGACGTTTAATTTTTAAGCAACCATCACCTTTATTTTTTATAATACGGCCGTGGATTTTTTTATATCAGTTTTCAAAAGCTTCTAATGTGCCAGAACGAATGATGAATCGTGATTTTTCGAAAAAATCATTTTAATGGTTTTATGGTAAGATCTTACCAAAAATCTATTATCTGTCTCTCTCTAACACATGATAACTCATGGCAATTGCATTAAAATAAATTTTTTAAATAAGTACGACTTATCAATGCTTTGGGGACCTTAGAAGATTTTAAAATCTGTAATAAAAAATCCAGGGCAGTAATTAAAAAACAAAGTTGATAATGGCAGCTCAAAGACAAAACGTCGGTGTGTAAATCTAATAACACTTTTAGTAGAACAGAAAAAGTATAAGAATAAGAATGTGAAATTTATTTTGTTACATCTATTCAAATAGTTATAAAAAAATAAAAATGAAATCGCGCATATTTGTTTTTTCTAAAAATTTTTACAAGTATTTGACATTTTTGACCGTTGTCGTGACCCGTTGTGTAGTTTTGAGGTTAGGTCAAAGTGGGGTGTTGTAACTTAAAAACTAGAAGGTATTGACAAAGAATAACTTTGGTAATTTTTTACTTTACGAACATGACGCCGGTTTTCATAAATTTTTGCATTAAGGGAGTTTTTGGGGGCGCTTATCATGAATCTAAAATCAGTTTTCTCTGGCAAACTGTGATTTTTAAGTTATGAGGCCTTCAAGTGGACTGACCTTAAATGGACATTTTTTCAAAATTATTCCTTCTTGAAACTGATTTACATCAAAAAGGATCATACTCTAATTGGCCACTTATATATTAAATGAATACACTAAAATTTACAAAAGCTTATTGCTCATATTTGGTAAAAAACACCTCGAATTAATCCAGTTTTTTATGTCTTTACGACCTAATTATGAATTATATATAGTATATATATATATACTATCATAATATATATATATATATATATATATATATATATATATATATATATATATATATATATATATATATATATATATATATATATATATATATATATATATATATATAATTATATTGCAAATACTGCAACAATGAAAGTGGATTCATCGAGGTGATTTTTACTGAAAATAGACAATAAATTATTGTAAATTTTAGTGTATTTGTTTAATATATAAGTGTCAAATTAGTGTATGTTTCCATTTGTTGGTAATCAGTTTTAAAAAGGAAAAATTTTGAGGTTAGTCCATTGGGAGGCCTCATTAATCAAAAACCAGAGGCTGCCGGAAAAACTGAGGTAATTGTCTCGAAAGTTGCCTCCACTCCGATTTTGACCAAATTTGGTATACGGGGTTTTTTTTGGACTCTGATAACGAATCTGAAAACAATTTTTTCACTAACGTTTCGTTTTCGAGATGTTAATCATCAAAGATGAGAATCATACTAGCCTCATTTTCACATTCCTCCGTCTTTTTGCACACAATTTATCATTTTTACACTAAATTAACACACAATATTTTATAAATGCCTTATATTTTTTTTATATTTATTTTCATATTTTTAGTTAAAGTCAAGTCAAAATATGCTTTATTGTTATAAAGAAAGATTCTTCTTAACAAAGCAAAACTAACTAATAGAATATATACACTTACCTAACTAAAAACTAACTAAAAGTGTCTTAAAAATAATTGTCATTTCAGTGTAATGAAGTAGAAAAAAAACATCTACACAAAAATAAATAACAAAGTTTAAAAATCGTCAATATAAGAGTTACCTAGCTATTACAAAAATAATTTAAAATACCATACGGGTCATTGTCATTCGAATAAAATAAAAAGAAACATATACATAAAAAAAAACAAACAACAAAATTTTAAAATAGTCAAAATAATGTTAAGGCCATATTTGCTGATAAAATCCCTAGTGTATACATGGTTGCAGCATTTAAAAGTGAAGGTTTGCAATTAAATGAAAAGGAGGTGTAAAATAAAAAAAAAGTTTTTAGAGGGTGTTTATAAAATATTGTAGGTATGCCAATTTAGAAAGAATAGGCCTGGTGGAGGATAGCCTGTGTAGGTTCTGCCAGGAGGCTGAAGAAACAGCCGTACATGTGTGGTGCCACTGTGAAGCACTATGTATGCTTAGGTTTACTAGGCTTGGCGAGGAAAAGCCAAAACCGGCATGATATATGGAGTGGCCAGTGTCAAGACTGGAGTCTAGTTGAGAAGACGGGCCTGGACAAGGTACTCTAAAGAACGATAGGAGAAACCACAATAAATCTGGTAAGGTTGCAGTGGTGGAGGTCATTTCTGCCATCTCCGCTCAAATAATCTAATCTAATTTTTCATTGCCAATTTAGTGTCTTAATTAAAGCAAGCAAAAGAAGGAATAGTGTAAATCAGGTTAGTTTGATTTTGGTAATTGTCTCAAAAGTTGCCTTCTCTCTGATTTTGACCATGCTATATGGGAGTTTTTTGGGGCGCCGATTACGAATTTGAAAAAATATTTTTTTGGCAACGTTTCGTTTTCAAGATTATCATTATCAAAGTTGAAAATCAAACTAACCTTATTTACACTATTCCTCCTTCTTTTTGCACAGAATTCTTGATTTTTAAAAAACTACTTTTTATAATTATTTTAAACCTTAAATCAAATCAAATCAAATTAAATAAAGCTTTATTGTGTTAAGAATATAAAATTCTCATTCACAAAGCAAAGTTCCTATCTAAATTTAAAATAAAAATAATAAAATAAATCACTCTAAAATATTTAAACATTAGTCTTAAAAGAGATCATATTAATTTTTAATAAGCTATACCTATAACTAATTCCTAAAATGAAACTAAAAGTAAAAAAACATAAATAAAATACGTACAAAAAATAATAAAATTTGTCAGGTACTAGGTTAATATGACAAACAATTTAGAAAAGGACGAACAACACTAAATCAATATATCGTCATAAAATTCTCTAGTATCATAATAGGCCTTCTCAACCAACAGCTTCTTAACCTCTCTACGACATTTTTTCTCCTTTTTCTCCTTATTTCCATTTAATTGCAAACCTCCACTTTCACACGCAGCAACGTGGCCGCAACCATGTATACACTGGGGATTTTATAAGCAAATATCTGCCTTGAAAGTTCGCAATTTAATGGGAAAAAGGTGTAAAATATATAAAAACACAAGGTTTTAAAAGGTGTTTATAAAATATTGTGTGCCACTTTAGTGTAAAAATTAAGAATTGTGTACAAAAAGGGGAATATAGTGAAAATGAGGATAGTTTGATTTTCAACTTTGATGATGAATATCTTATTTTTTCAGATTCGTGATCAGGGCCCCAAAAAACCCCTGTATAGTTTACCATTTTGTTGTTTGGCAAGCTGGTGTAGTGGCAGCATACCAGCCTCTCAGCCGTGAAGACCCGGGTTCGATTCCCACACTGTTCATTGGACTTTTTCATAGCTCGTCACCTCACAGAAGGCAATGGCAAAACACTGTGTAGTATTTCTGCCTAGTAAACCCTCTCACATGTGCTTCGGAAAGCACACGAAGCCGGTGAACAGAGAAAAGCAGAGCTGGAGTTATTCAAACTTCAGCGACTAGCATGTCTCTGTATAATGGGAGCTATTAGAAGCACTCCAACTGCAGCCATGGAAACCCTACTAAGCCTCCCCCCTCTTGGTATAATTATTAAGGCGGAGGCGAGGATTGGGCCATACAGGCTGAAATGTAGCGGCAACTGGTGCTCTGGGCCTGCCCTAGGACACACCAGAATAATGAGTAGTATCACAAACCCAATATTTGAGATGAGCAGTGATACAATGCCAAAACGGATAAATACACACAGACCATAGAAAAAAAAAGTATAGTAGTGCATTCAGAGAGTGAAGACGTGCTTAGTTTCGCTCTGTATTTTCTTTTTTTATAAGTGGTGTTGGTAAAAAATTATTGATTAATTTGTACTATGGAACTAAACAGTGATGGTAATATTGACTTTAGAAGTAAAAAAACAACGAATCAGACCACATCAGTTAAAAAAAGATGTTCTTCCGTGGGTACAATAAATATTTCTAAAGACGAGATAAATAAAATAATCGGTACAAATTTAAATCCCAGACCAGTAAAAACTTATTTAGATAAACCTGTGCAAAAAACAAAAAATGCTCAAGAGGATAAAAAAGCAATAGGACAAACGAGAACTTCTGAGAGTTTTAGCGTAGACGACGTTAATTTATTGCAAGATATTCTTTTTAAACCAAGGAATTCCGTCGCTCGTACTCCTCCCCAGACTACTTCAACTGCAAACAAACAACAGGATAGCATTACCAAAGGAGATGATAATGATGTATTTAATAATGAATCAACTTATTCCCTAAATATGAACACTCAAAAAAGATCAAGATCTAACTCAAGTCCAACAACTTCAGAAAAAAATAAAATTAAAAGACCCAACACAGAGACTTGTATGGAAGTTGGTAGTGCCCTAGACAAACATTGCTGTAGTACTAAAAACTCTACAGAAAATATTTTAAATGAGGTGTTAGATTCTCTTCAGCGAATACAACAAAATATTGACCTAATGCCGTTAGATGAAGCTAGAAAAACTTCCTCTGATCTATTTATAGTGCATAAACATGTGACGAATCTAGCATTTAGGATAGGTCAAGTAGAAAAGACTAATTTGGAACTGAACAATAAAATTAAAGATCTGCTAGCAGATATAAAAACTGTGCCAAGTGACCCGAACCTGCCCCAGTACCAAAAAAACGATAATACCTTATTTAGTGAGGTAATTAAACGTGTGCCAGCCAGCAATAGTCCAAAAGCAAGCTCAGTTATTACAGAATGGAAAACACCACCACCACAACCCAGAAAGTACGAAACGGTGGTAAAAATAAAAGGCCAAAATGATCTTAGAATCGTTATTCAGGAACTGAAACAAAACCTTAGAGTAAATAACTTGGAGGCGAGTTTCAAAAGAATCCGGCCTATGCAAAGCGGAAGCGTTGTAATAGAATGCAGTGATGCCACTCAGCAACTAAAATTAAAGGAAACTCTTGAGAAAAACATTAAGCATATCGAAATAAAAAATGCTTCCAATCTAGATCCAATGGTAATGATTACTGGTATTCTCAAAGGATACACCCCAGAAATGTTTATACATGAGTTTATTGCCGATAATCCCGATATAATAAACACTTTTGGTAAAGAAGTTAAAAATCAATTTAAATATATAACAAGAAGAGGATGTAAAAACAATACAAAGGAAAATTGGATATTCCAGACACCCCCAGCAATATTTAAGTGGCTTATAAGAAACAATAATTTAGTGTTTGACCTTTGCCCAGCATATGTACAAGAATACACAAACGTGGCACTATGTTTCAAGTGTTGCTTATTTGGTCACGTGGCTAAACACTGTACTACAGATGAATGTTGTCATAAATGTGGCGGTACCCATAACGCTACTCAATGTACTGTTGATACTTTTGAGGGGCCAAACTGCAAACGATCTAATTTACCTAAAGGAAATCACTCAGCTCGAGATCCCTCGTGCCCAGTATATAAACAAAGAATACGAAGAATACAGCAGCAAACAAATTATTCAACAGGAGAAAGTTTTTTAGCAGAGAAATAAGGAATAACAAAATCCAGCAAACTACAAAGGATATTGACAACCACTCTACCATACTTGAAAAAACATTCCATATAAGTCATTCTGATAGAAAAATTTATAGAGAAAATGAAAAAAATGACCAATGATGTAGCATCATTCAAATAATATGCTTGAAGAACATGTGAACTGTGAATGTTTTTGCCTTTCAGAACACTGGAAAACAAAAGAGCAGTTACGGAAACTAAACATTAACAATTTTAAACTGGTATCAAGTTTTTGCAGAGTAGGAGGGTATGGGGGCGCCGCAGTGTACCTTAAAAAATATATCAAATTTCGAAGAAGAAAAAAAATTGAAGAACTTTCTGTCGAAGGTGTCTATGAATGTGCATGTGTTGAGTGTACTTTTAAAAGTGAAAGTGTCATTGTCGTATCAGTATATAGGCCTCCAAAAGGTAACCCAATATTGTTTCTTGAAAAAATGGAGAGCATGCTGAAACAAATCATAAGTGAACAGAAGAAAATTTTTATTGCTGGGGATTTTAATATAGAACTTTTAGAAAAAAACAATCTTGGAACACAATTTTTATCTGTTATGAACTCTTTTGGTATGTATCCAACAATTTTAGAAAATACCAGAATAACATCAGCATCTAAAAGCTGCATTGATAATATTTTTACAAATGTACCAAAATGTGATGTATACAGTATTGTTCTAAATACGGTAATATCAGATCACACGGCCCAAAAAATTATATTTGATTATAAGCAGAGCACAGTAAAAAAATGTTATTTTAAAAGAATTTTTACTGAAGAAAGTAAAACAGAGTTTTTTAATACTTTAAAACAGGAAAAATGGCAAGATGTTTTTGCTTTAGATCCAGCTGATGTAAATAAACAGTGGTCTGCTTTTATAAACACATTCATGCTTTTCTTTAATCAGAGTTTTCCTAAAAAATTATTCAATCCTAACCATAAAACTAAGAATGTATATAAACATAATAAAGATATAAAAAATGTAAAAAAAAAGGTTAGATACTCTTTTATTATTAAAAAGACAAAGTAACAATTATAATAACTTGTATTCATCTGTGAAAAAGGAGTATGATGAATTGTTGGTAAAAGTAAGATCGGAAAATTATGCAAGTAGAATAAAAAACTCGGATAATAAAAATAAATGTATGTGGTCTATTTTTAGAGAAATCACAAATAATTGTAAG
Source organism: Listronotus oregonensis (assembly GCA_019359885.1). Classification (NCBI taxonomy): domain Eukaryota; kingdom Metazoa; phylum Arthropoda; class Insecta; order Coleoptera; family Curculionidae; genus Listronotus; species Listronotus oregonensis. The sequence continues at coordinate 13,940 of JAHBCN010004639.1, read as the reverse complement.
GAAAATTATGAGACAATCCCTGGAAAACCTGATGAAATACCAAATAAATCTAATAAATTTCTTTTGGAATCACTTCCTAATCTTATTAAAAATATCCCACATATCAATTGGACACATAAAATTAAAGAAAATAACAGGTCAATTTTTCTAAAACGTGTTACAAACAAAGAAATTTTAAAATTAACTAAGCAAATAAAAAATAAACATAGTTTTGGTGACGATGAAATACCAACCAGTCTTATGCGTCAGGTTATTCCAGCGATTGCTAAAGTTGTTGTGTATATAATAAATAATTCACTAAGGGAGGGCATCTTTCCTGAACTCGTAAAGCTGTCAGCAGTAAGACCTGTTTATAAGAATAAAGGAGACGCTAATGACATTAATAACTACAGGCCTATTAGTCTACTGCCGCCTTTTTCAAAGTTCTTTGAAATGGTTATGTGTAAACGGTTAGTCGAATTTATGAAAGAATGTAATATATTTTCAAATAACCAACATGGATATATTAAGAAAAAGTCAACTCAAACTGCAATTTTCCAATTTGTTCAAGCAGTTTTGGAACACTTGGAGAGGGGCGACATGGCTCTTGGCTTATTTTTGGACCTTTCAAAAGCTTTTGACTGCTTAGACAGAAATTTGCTACTTCGAAAATTACAGCTTTATGGGATTAGGGGACATGCCCTTGAGTGGTTTAAATCGTACTTAATTGATAGGACTCAGAAAGTAATAGTTTATAAGGATGGTATGTGTTACAAGTCAGAGGTGGAAAAAAACATAGTAGGTGTTCCTCAGGGAAGTATACTGACCTGTCTTATTTATAATATTTATGAACGACATAAATTTTGAAATTAATAGCCCTTATCTCAGCTTAACTGAATATGCTGATGATACTAATTTATTAGCTGGTGGTGCAAATATATCTGAAATATCAAAAAATGTCGAAGACTTATTTTCATTAATAAATATTTGGTTTCAAAAAAATAAATTATGCTTAAATAAGGACAAAACCAACACATTGCTTTTTAGAACCAAGCTAAATAAAACTCTTAAACCAGCATCTGTTTCAATTAAAAGAAATAATTTCACTCTTAGTAGTGACACCAAATTTCTGGGTGTCTATATAAATGAGTTTTTAGATTGGACAAGCCATATAGAAGAACTAACAACAAAGCTAAACCAAATTTGCTTTTGTATACGAACCGTTACAAAATATTTGAATGAGACAGCTTGCAGAACCCTGTATTTTGCAAATTTTGAGGGAACAGTTCGATATGGTATAATTTTTTGGGCATCAAACTCTAGGGCTCAAAACATATTTATAATTCAAAAGCGCATCATTAGAATATTATTTAAAATGTCTTATCTACAATCCTGTTGAGGGGTTTTTAAAGCTAAAAAAATACTTACGATATATGGCTTGTATATATATGAAAACATTTTATTTGTTTTTAGAAATAGACACCTATTTAATAAGAACTCGCATCATAATTATAATACAAGAACTAGTAATATTTGTTATCCAATACATCGATTAACTTTAACAGAAAAAAGTTCCTACTACATGGGAATTAAACTTTTCAATAAATTGGATACAAATACAGGGTCTTCATTAATGTTTGTAAACCACGTGACCAAAAATGTTGCGGTTGCCTATTCAGAGGTTGCACAAATTTAATAAAATATCCCTAGAAATATTCATTGGCGCCGGGCATTTTAAAATCGATATTTAATTGTCAAAAACATTTTTAAGGTTATAAAATTTACCATTTATCATTTTTAAGTAATTGTAATTTGAACCAAGTTATTACGGCCTTTTGGATAATTTTTGTATGCATTTAGTTTTGAGTTCGTTTGTCAATAATTTAATTTGCTAGATTTAAGTACAAATTCTAGTCAAGGAAACGGATTTTGTGCAGTAAGATGTATAAGAAATCTAACTATTGAAAAAGTATTTAAAAAGAAACTAAAAACGTTATTGATCAATTTGGAGCCTTATAGTTTGGAAGAGTATTTGAGTGTATGATAGTAAAATTTTGAAATTGTACAGTTTTTAGTTTTAGTGTGTTGTTGTTTTTGGCATTATTTTTTTAATGATTTTTATTTTGACGCCATTTCATTTTATGTTTTGTCTGTACATTATATTGTATTGATTTAATATAATTTGAAATAAAGAGTATAAACAAACAAACAAACAAACAACCCAGCTTACCAGGGGCGGTAGTGAGCGATCTCCTGGTCAGTCTCAGAATTTGGTTTGGTATACCGATGGATCCAAGACTGACAATGGAGCCAGCGCAGGAATACATGGTATGACCCCCAGGTTTAATGCTTATGCTTCCCTGGGGAAATATGCCACTATTTTCCAGGCGGAAATATATGCCATTGAACTTTGTCTGCGAGAGAACTTGAGGAGATATAAGGGCAGGGACATTACTATCTTCTCTGATAGTCAAGCAGCCATAAAAGCTTTGGCATCCCAACAAGTCAACTCAAGGTTGGTTTGGAACTGTCTGCAATGCCTCCTAAACCTGGCTAACCACAACAAAGTTACACTTTCCTGGGTGCCAGGACACAGGGGAATACAGGGCAATAAAAATGCAGACTCCCTGGCCAGGCGAGGCTCCGCAGCAATGTTTGTGGGTCCTGAACCTGTTTTTGGAATACCAAAAGCCTCGGTTCGTGGCTACATGACTCGGTGGATTCAAACACAACATCAGTCATACTGGAACCACATTCCAAGGCAACATCACAGTAAATCAATGTTGGACTCACCATCGAAAGCATTGACAAGTGAATTACTAAAACTAAATAGGAATCAGATTAGAATAGTGACAGGATTAATAACCGGACACTGCACTCTAAGAAAACATATGCACACTATGGGCATCTATAGAGAAGAACCCATTTGCAGACTATGTGACGAAGAGGAAGAGACAGCCTCTCACATCATATATGAGTGCCCTGCACTTACATACTGGAGAACAAATCAAAACCTCATGGTGGACACTAACCACCAGGAGACTGGAGACCAGAAAAGAACAGTAAAAGGGCTACTACACATGTCTAAGGTGTCAAACCTTTTTAACTGAAACAAATACACAAGAGATACAACAATCCCTGTAGGCTGCAGTGTCGAGGCGGACAAAACCTCAACTTGTGTATTTATTTTATCAATCAATCAATCAAGCCGGTGGTCCTGCATATCTGTGTAAATTGGTACGCAACACAGATATGTGCGAGAGGGCGCCTATGCTCTGCATAGAGTGTAGCACACTAAGAAGATACCAAATTTGACCAAAATCGGGCGGCAGGCAACTTCCCAGACAATTACCTTGATTTTTAACTTTGATGATGAATATCTCAAAAACGATAAGTTGCCGAAAAAACTTGCCCCAAAAAACCCCCGTATGCCAAATTTGGTCAAAATCGGAGTAAAGGTAACTTTCAAGACACCCCAAAAACCCTTGATTGCAAAAATGGATGAAAATATTTCGTAAAGTAAAGTAAAACATTTTCATAACTTTAGATTCGTAATAAGTGCTTCAAAAAACACCCAAATATAAAATTTTAATAAAATCGGCGATGATTAGAGATAAAGTTTTATACTTTTATATGGAGTGATAAATTACTGAAAATACGTAAATAAAATTACCTGCTTTCCTCTTGTGTTCGGAGTCATGGAGACACAAGAAACATCAATACCAATCGGTTCATTTTTGTTAAATATTGTATCATCATCGGTTACCACTTCTAAATCACAGTCTAGCCGTCCTATTCCGTGGTCGTATACTTCATGTAAAACTACCTCTCCATTACTAAGGCTCCAAAAACTAGTTTTACCTGTCTCATCTAAGGGTTCATCAAATCGTGCACGTTTGCTAAAAGGTTTTAGTTATTTTTCTGACAGAAATACATAAATAGGAATACCTACCGTACAGGAGAATGATCGATGTTTACATCTACAGGTTGTAAAACTCCTTGCCTAGCCATAATGTTAATATATAAGCAATTTTTACATGATTTATTTCCCTCCAAAAATTAAAAATGGTTCATATGTTCCAACACGTTCCAAATAAAAAATTAAACAGCTGACGGGAAACACATTAGACATTAGCTATCCGATGATCGGAGATATACTACTAATGACTAATAACCAACTAATAACCCGTGTACTGATCAGTACCCCTGTATATATAAAGGCTTAGCAAGAAACAGAGCGACCCTTCTACATCAAAACTAAATCTCTCTATTTAGGATATGAGGCTTTATGGCTCTAGACCGACCTCTCCCGCTAACCAATTAGCACGCAAAGGGAAAGAAAAAGGTTGTAGGTTTGGGGTTAGTTCTTATACTCATGTAAAATGAATTTTGGATTTGCGCAATTTTCAAGGACCCGTCCAAATAATTCTGTCAAACTTTGCGTAACACATAAAATGTATTTATTTTTGTGAAATATTTTAATTACCGTATACTTTTTAATTTATAAAAATGGGATGAAACACTTTGACGAGGATACTGCCTTTGTTAGCTATTACTATTTTATTAAATCAGTATAAAGAATATCCTTTATATATTTTATTCTATAATTTTAGGATATAAACAAAACAATTTATTTATTTATTTACTTATTTAACATAATAACAATTAAAATAAAATCTTTACAATATGAAGTACTGAATCTGGTTCAAAAATTTTATATAAATGCATTTATAAAATAACCAGAAAATAGGTAATTGCATGACATAACCTAAATTTAAATCTTATATATAAAAACACAATATCAGATTATTGGCAAATAAAAACAGACTCTTATTTACAAGAAAAAAATGTCATACGTATTTTATTTAATAGAAAAAAAAATCGAGAAGTCTCTCGACTCGAGATTCTGGCTAAATGCGGATGTGTACTGGGGAATTTCATCACCAGTACACAGAACCAGTAACCAGTAGTTGTTGATACTATCCGGACCAGGTGCAGAATAGTTATTTACACCATTTAGGGCACTTTTCACCTCCTCCGGCGTGATCGACGCACTCTCATTCTGGTCAAGCTGCTTGTCTGTACAATAGGTGTCTCGTTGGAATGGCTTTGAGACTTCGTAAACATCCTTTCAGAACTGTTTCACGACATTTGCTGGTGGCAGATTTCTAATTGATGGTTTTGAGTCTGCAAAATGACTACATAACCAAATTTATTAATCTTTATTTATATAAAAACACAATATCAGATTATTGGCAAATAAAAACAGACTCTTATTTACAAGAAAAAAATGTCATACGTATTTTATTTAATAGAAAAAAAAATCGAGAAGTCTCTCGACTCGAGATTCTGGCTAAATGCGGATGTGTACTGGGGAATTTCATCACCAGTACACAGAACCAGTAACCAGTAGTTGTTGATACTATCCGGACCAGGTGCAGAATAGTTATTTACACCATTTAGGGCACTTTTCACCTCCTCCGGCGTGATCGACGCACTCTCATTCTGGTCAAGCTGCTTGTCTGTACAATAGGTGTCTCGTTGGAATGGCTTTGAGACTTCGTAAACATCCTTTCAGAACTGTTTCACGACATTTGCTGGTGGCAGATTTCTAATTGATGGTTTTGAGTCTGCGAGAAAGCTAGGAGGTCTAGTTACAAATTTATTGGGGTCTCTTATTTTTTTCAAGTGGTTGTTAACAACACCCAAGGATCGTATGTGGTCCAGGCTACGCTGTTTGATGATGAGAACCGTTATTCTGTTAAGTGTAGGGTGTAGCTTTTAAGCTATTTTCCTTATCTTTCCAGAGGAAGGACTGTTGGGTGATATATATTCTTATACACTTTGTATACGTGATGCCTCTTGCCGCGTCAAATCTATTTTCTTGGCAATTTGCTGCATTTGGCGTTCAGTCTTTTGAAAAGTGTGAAAGCTCTCTGAGCGGTTGTTAGGAATAATTGTTTCGCAGCCTCATAAACAGCGTTGTTAAGTGCCAATATATCCGTATGTTCTGAAAGTCTGTCTCGAAGTGCGTTGCCCTCTTGTGCGATACTTTGAGGCGTTATGTAGGACTTAATATTGATGTTTAGTCTTTCTGTTAATTTATTATCGGCGCTCCCGGATGCTATCTTGTTCACCGTATCCTCCTCAGGCTGGTTCTTCTCTGGATGCTGGATAGGTTCCAGGTCTTGAGGTGGCTCCTGATGTTTTGGAGTTCTGACATAACCAGAGCGGTTAAGATAAGCTACATGGTATCTCAAACGCTGTTTGGAGAGATGACTTAATTCAGGATGTTTAGCACACCATGCGGCATGCATTAGTGTCTCATGTAGCACCTAGTGTTGGGATCGCTGAATACATATGCATCTATCAGATCGTCCCTAAGCTCGTCCATCCACGTGAAACGTTCATGTTCATTGCCAAGATCGTTTAAGGGCGTCCGTCCAGTTGCTTCCCCAACCTGCCCTGCACCCCTATCCGAACGGATTGTTGGGAGCTTGCTCATCATTACTTTTTGTGACAATACGAGATATCCGCGACCCTCTAGGATGTCGCCCCATAGGGCGTCATGCGGAAGTCCATCCGTATCGAAGACCACTCCTCGCGTCTGCTTGGTCAGTGATCTTCGGCCAAATTCATTTGCCTCAGTAAATGAAGGGACCCAAGAAAAACATATTTCGGCATTTTCATCACCAGTTGTTTGGGTGAATTTTGACATGCGGGAATACACTTATTATAATTATTACTCGCTCTTTGACATGTGATGCCACAGGTATTTCTGGATTTCAACAAGCTTAAACGGCCAACTTGGCCAGTTTAAACAGGGTGTTCGATAAATTATTGATGAAAATTTATTGCGTTGTTTTTCTTATAATGTTGCAAGTTGACAATAGGGTTGATTTTTGCAAATCCAGATACAAGGACGGAAAAAGTTTGAGCTGTCTGATGCTTTCATGTAGCATGGTTGGTATTTCTCCTGTCGCCCCGAGAATTACAGGAACACTGCTTAAATTCCACATATTTTTTATTTCTATTGAGAGATCATTGTATTTAGCCTTTTTTGTAGTGTACGTTTTCTCTATATTCGAAGCATGAGGTATGGTAACTTCAAAGAGGTAAGCACTTTTATCTGATTTGTCAATATATCAGGCCTGTTCTGTGGTATGTGATGGTCTGTTATTATGGTGTGGTTCCAATAAAGCTTTCCAGTCTCGCTTTCCAACACTACATCTGGTTCATATTTTTAGTATGGCGGGATATCCTACTTTGTCATTATTCTCTGTACCAATTTAGCATGGGCGATTTTTGCCACATTATCGTGTCTTTTGGTATACTCGTTTGGAGCCAATATCTTACAACCACTAATCTCGGCCTTTTCTTTACACATTCTGCACTTGTCATCCACAAGATTTGGATCTTTGGTTGTGTTTTATGCGTGTTGCTATTACTCGATCTTCTATTGCACATATGAATCCTTCTGTTTTTGAGAACAGATGACTGTGTTTGTATCTATGTGATCTTGATTGATTGTAGTGATATATGTGCTGTGTAATGTTTTGGATTTCCAAGTTTCAATTTTATTTTCATTAGTTACTACATGGTCTATAAAGTCGGTTGATTGAGTTGTCGTTAAGATTTAAAGGTGTGAAATTTCGATCGTTTTCTGCTATAGCAAAGGACTAGTAGTGGCTTTTCGATGGAAAAAGTTTCGGAGATGTTGCATTCTTTTATACCGCACATTTGCAAAATCAACCAGCCCTCTTCCTCCTTGTGTTCGTGGTAGATGAAACCGTGCTACGGAGCTTCTTGGGTGGTGATCTTGATGTTTCGTGAATGCAGTTCTCGTTATGCGGTTTAGACTTTCCATGTCTGTTGGTGTCCACTTTATTATGCCAAAGCTATAAGTAATGGCTGGTGCAGAGAAAGTATTTATTTCTTTTACCTTATTTGAGCCTGACAATTAAGTTTTTAATATAACTCTGACTCGCTCTTTATATTTCTGTATAAGAGCCTCTTCCATTTTGTTTTGTCTATACCCGTGAGTTGCTCCATTCCTTAGTATGCATGCTCCCCTTGGTTGCTTAGATCATGGTTGGTCACCGTATAATACTTCACACATTATGAGGCAACTGAATGCATGCCGCCACAAACAGTCTGGCACTACCACTCGGCCGACTGAGATGGTCTTAGAGATTTCCTTCCAACCTACCCTTGGGATCCTATCTGCTTTTCTACTCACGATCCTCCCGAACTATGTAAACAAATTACCGAAACAATTCAACTAAACATTGAGACCTATATTCCCCGTACCAAAAAGAACCCCATAACTTCAAATCACAAACTGTGGTTTTTTAAATCCTGTGACAAAGCCAGACTTTTAAAAATTCTAGTCCACAAAAAGTTTCTTCAAAATCCTAGTCCCGAAAATCGACAGGCTAGCAATAGGATAAAAGATAAAGTCCTTTCTTGTTTGAATGGCAGTAAATCCTTCTGGTCCTGTGCCCAAAACATTAGTCAATTGCACGAATTTTTTTCCACCACTACTCTTCGAAGATAAAATTATTTCTACCTCTAAGGAAAAGCTATTGCCAAACAATATGCTGCAAATTCTACTGTCGATCTTCTCGTTAATCTTCCTTTTCCAACAGTTGCCCCTGTTCCTTATAAAATGTCCGTTATCATTTTTAAAATCAACAGACCAAGCTTATTTTTTCTTCTCTTAATACTAAAAAAAAAATGTCTGGGCTGAATGGCATATTCAATCGTCTTAAAAAAATGTGCTCCCGATCTTACACCCATCCTAAGTCGCCTGTTTCGAAAAGCTGAAAAGCTGCACGTGTGCAACCTGAACCAAGAAAGGATGCAAGACTATCCGTTCTAACTATAGACCTATATCTCTTCTTTCTATTGTTTGCAAAGTAATTGAAAAAATCATTAATTCCCAAATCTTAAAGTATCTGGAAAAATACAAGATCCTACATGACAGACAGTATGGATTCCGTTACAGAAGATCCACAGCTGATCTTTCCTTTGTCTCACACAACTGGAACAACTGGAACAAGCCCCTTGATTTTTTTGGTAAATCCCAGATTGTTGCTCTTAACATTTCCAAAGATTTCGATCAGGTCTGGCATAATGGGCTTCTTAATAAACTTCCTTCGTAGGGTCTTCCACCTAAGCTTTGCTCTTGGCTCTCCAGTTTTTTTCTAATCGACGTATATCAGGTATTGTAGATGCAGGGTCGCCGTCAGAAAAAAAATGGAGGTGGGGTTAAAAAGTTTAAGTCAATTTACTAGACTAGAATTATTTGAATTTAAAACACAAATAAATATACCACAATTTTAATTTCTAAATAATAATGATGCTCATTTAAATTCCTAGGCAATATTGTTAAATTTAGGAATTTAGAACATTTTTTTTTAATTTTAGGTAATTTTTAAAAACCCAGGGGGGCGGTCGACGGACACCCCCTGACCCTCCTGCCGGTGGCCCTGTGTAGATGGTCATTCTTCCAGCTTCTACCAAATTATTGCTGGAGTGCCCCAGGGCTCAGTACTGGCACCCATTTTCTCTTCTACACATTAACGATTTTCTCTCTTCCACAATCAATCCCATTCATAGTTTTGCTGACGATAGTACCCTCCACTCTAACATTCAATTTCTCACACACAGTCGTTTCGCTGTCGCGAAAAAAATCTGCTAGTGCTTATCCGTTACGTAGGAGCGGCCAAGTTTTGCAGAACAAAGAGTCGTTTAATCTTGTCGGCGTTACTTTTGAGAATAACCTCAACTGGCACAAACACATTACATCCATAGCCTCAGCAGCTCCAAAAAAGCTTGAATTCCTCTTTCGAACCAAAAAGTATTTCTCTTCTTCCAATCTGTATACTTTGTATGTATCCCAAATCAGACCCTCTTTAGAATATTGTTCTCATGTCTGGGGAATGACGTCTTCTACAACACTTAGCATTCTGAAACCCATTCAAAAAAGAGCTGATCGTCCTAATAATGAACCCATGCTTACAGAGAGGCTTCCTCCTCTTGCCCACCGTCGAGCTGTGGGGGATCTGTTACTCTTCTATAGGTATTTTTACGGCCTCTGCTTAGAGGAGTTGGCCAGTATAATTCCTCCTCTGGCAGCTCCTAACAGAGCAACCGGAGTACAACTTTTATGCATTCTTTTACAGTTTAACTATAGAGACCCCAAACTTCCCGCTTTCTTCGTTTTATCATTCCTAAAATGCCCAGACTATGCTATCCGCTAAAGTTTTTCCTCTCCTCCCAGTCTCCAAATATTTAAGTCCCGGGTGAACAAACTCCCTCTCACAACACTTAAGACACCGTTAGTACTTTGGCCTCATCCTTTGTGGACTGTCCAAAGATAAAAAAGTAAGAGCTGTTCGTCTTATAATTTCCCGCTTATAGCAAAGCTTCCTTTTTTTTTGTCCATCGACGGGCTGTAGGGAATCCGTCGTTCTTTTGTAGGTATTTTTACAGCTTCTACTTCGAAAAGTTGGCCAGTATAATTCCTCCTCTAGCAGTTCTCAACAGAGCAACATGTAGTACCACTCTATAACTTCAGAGGCCTCAAACTTCCTACTTTATCCGTTCCTTCATCCCCAGAGTATCCAGACTGTAGAACTTTCTACCCACAGAAGTTTTCCCCTCTCCTCCGAATCTCCAAATATTCAAGTCTTGTGTAATAAACTACCTCTTTCCACCCTTAAGACACCCATGGTATGTTAGCACTTAGGCCTCCAGCTTTGGTGGAGTATCCCAAGATTAAAATAAAATTAACAACCTCTTAATTTGGCTGAAATGCTAACAAATTACCAGCGTCTCGCAGCAAAAATATTAAATAAACCAAATTTCTAGTGAAATATTTGCTGTGTCTTTATAAAACATAATAACAAATAAAGAATATCCGTTAGTTTACATTTTGCTCACCATAAAGATCTTACAAAATTACTGCGTGGTACCACAGGCAGTACAATAAGAACTAGAATACTAAGTCCCATAAGTGACTATGTAATAAAAATAGTACACCCATACATAGAGTCTTTTTTTATCTTGGGACGGTCCACGAAGGCTGATGCCCAAGTACTTACGTCCCGTGGGTGTCTTAAGTGTGGTGAGAGGGAGTTCGTTCACACGGGACTTAAATATTAGGAGACTGGGAAGAGAAGGAAAACCTTCTGCGGCAGCAGGATCTATGGCCTTTACACTCGAGGGACGAAAGAACGAAGAAAGCGGGAAGTTCGGGGCCCCTCTAACTAAACTGTAATAAGATGCATAAAAGTTGCACTACGTGTTGTTCTGTTGGGAGCTGCCAGAGAAGAAATTATACTGGCCAACTCCTCTGAGCAGAAGCAGTGAAAATACCTATAGAAGGGCGACAGATCTCCTACAGCTCGACGGTGGGCAAGAGAAGAAAGCCTTTCTGTGAGCGTGGGATCATTAAAAAGACGAACGGCTCTTCTTTAAATAGAGTCCACAATGCTAAGTGTTGTAGGGGACGCCATTCCCCAGAACAATATTCTAAAAAGGGTCTGATTTGGGATACATACCGAGTATACAGATTAATCCGGTAGAAGCTGGATGAATGGCCATCTACATTAACTGATATACGTCGATTAGAAAGGAAACTGTAGAGCCAAAAGCAAAGCTAAGGTGGAAGACCGTAAGAAGGAAGTTTTTTAAGAAGCCCATCATGCCAGACCTGGTCGAAAGCTTTGCATATGTCATGAGCAACGATCTGGGATTCACCAAGAAACTCAAGGGACTTGTTCCAGTTGTGTGAGACAAAGAAAAGAAGATCAGGTGTGGATCTTCTGTGACGAAATCCATACTATTTGTCATGTAAGATCTTGTGGTTTTATATATACTTTAAGATTTGGGAATTAATGAATTTTTTCATTACTTTGCAAACAACAGAAAGTAGAGATATGGGTCTATAGTTAGAAGGGAGAGTTTTGCATCTTTTTTTGGGGACAGGTTGCTCACGTGCAGCTTTCCAACTCCCCGGGAAAATGTCTTTGTCGTAAGAGATTCGAAAGAGGCGAGTTAGGATGGGTGCAAGCTCGGGAGCAAATTTTCCTAAGACTATTGCTGGTATGCCATCTAGCAAAGACGATTTTTTAGTATTAAGGAAAGAAAGAATACGCTTGATCTGTTTGACTTTAAAAACGATATCGGACATTTTATAAGAAACAGAGTAACTGTTGGGAAAGGAAGATTAATAGGAGGATCAAGCATAGAATTGGCAGCAAATTGTTCGGCTTTTCCTTTAGAGGTAGAAACAATTTCATCTTCAGAGATTAGGGGTGGAAAAGAATTTGTGCAGAAGTTTTGACTAATTTTTTTGGCAAAGGACCAGGAGGATTTACTGCCATTCGAGGAAAAGAGAACTTTATTTTTTATCCGATTGTTAAAACAGTCTTTTGTTTCTGAGAGGGTCTGATTATACTGATTTCTTATTTCGATGCTAGCCTGTCGATTTTCGGGACTAGGGTTTTGGAGAAACTTTTGTGGAGCTTGAATTTTTAAAAGTCTGGCTTTGTCACAGGATTTAGAAAACCACGGTTTGTGGTTTGAAGATATGTTTTTTTTAGTGTGGTAAATATATGTCTCAATGCTTAGTCGAATTGTTTCGGTAATTTGTTTACATATTTCGAAAGGATCTTGAGTGGGAAAGCAGGTAAAATCTCTTAGACCATCCCAGTCGGTCGAGTTATATTGCCAGACGGTTCGTGGCGGCATGCGTTCAGTTGCCTCAGAATGTGTGGAGTATGATACGGTTATGAGCAGTTACTGATGCTTGGTAGAGTTCGGGGGTGGAAGTAAGAAAGAGATCAAGGGGCCTAGAATTATGGGTGAGGACCCTAGGAAAGTAGGTAGGTTCCATAATTAAATTGGTGAGCGAGTTGCTGATTGCGAAATTTTCGGCTGCTCTGCCTTGTGTATCAGTTTTTGTAGAGCCTAGCCAGTCGTTATTATGAATATTAAAATCTTCGAGGACGATTACTTCGGCCAATGGAAACTGGGAAATAATATTGTCGATCTTTATTGAAAGGAAATCAAAGAACTCGGTGTGGGAATTGTCAGACGGGGACCGGTATATATAGCAGATGAATTTGGTAAGAAAGTAAGATTAAGCCAAAGAATATCAGGCCTACCTGATTCGAGGTTAGAAACCCTACCACAAGCCAGGTCGTTGGGCACGTAAGCACAAACGCCGCCATGTGGTCGAAAAGATGAAATGAGTTTATAACCTGGGAGAAGGTAGTGGTTGGTTGATGTTTTATGACTTATTTGGGTTTCGCTAAGAATTAGTATGTGGGGTTTGAAAGATTGAAGATAATGGTGAACAGAGTTTACGTTGGAGTTAAGCCCACATATATTTGTTATATTTGTAAATATATATATATATATATATATATATATATATATATATATATATATATATATATATATATATATATATATATATATATATATATATATATATATATATATATATATATATATATATATATATATATATATATATATATATATATATATATATATATATATATATATATATATATATATATATATATATATATATATATATATATATATATATATATATATATATATATATATATATTATATTATATTTATATTACCGGGCCCTGATTCGAATTTAGTGAAATTTTGTATACTGGGGTTTTTGAGTTATAACGCCCCACTCGGACCTAACCTTAAAACTGTTCAAACTTTTCCAAAATTCCTCCTTCTTAAAACTGATTAGAGCCGAAATGGAAGATTTTATGAAAATACACTTATTATTTAATAAGACTAATTTAATTTCACCTTTATTTAACAAATATTTGTTTCTTTTCTCAGCTCTGCAAAATTCGGATGTAATATTCGACAGAAATTATTGCCTTTTGATAGTCGCACTGTGATATATCTCA
>JAHBCN010004638.1:0-62244 GCA_019359885.1 Listronotus oregonensis | reverse complement strand
GGACGAAAGAAAGTATGGTAAAGACTATTTTTGTAAAATTATTTCCAGTCGAAATTAAATTAAATTAAGTTATAAATATAAATAAACTGTCCTATATTAATTTTTATTTATCGTAGAAAATTGTTTTTCCGTATCACAAACAAATTTTCGGTTAACCTTCGTTTCGTAAAATTCTATTGAATATCGAATGTTATTAAACAGGACCAATTTGCAAGGTTTAAACCAATCATTTTTTAATTTCCACAATATTTATTGTTCGTTCTGAATCATAAAATACAAAACAGGTCAATTTTTGCCTTGTTTACAAATCAACGTTGGAAGTAGCTAAGCGCCACACCCTGGTTACAAGAGCGTTAAAACGATAAAAATAAACTAAGTTTATAGAAATTTACTTACTTTATGGTTTGACGTTGTTGTTCAGTAATTATCAGCTCGTTGTACTGTGTGAGCTTTAGCTATAACCGAAGCGATCAGTAGAGTTTATACCTTTCACGAGGGGGTCGCCAAAATCACGAAATATCACAAGGAGGGGGGTTGTAGTGAGATATCACGTGTATTTGTTTTGTCACCTTTTCTTTATTATTTTTATGCCAGTAAAAAACAACCTGCCACCTTTATATCTGTTTGGATATTTTTATCACGGTCCTTATGTTCCAGAATTAAATTAGATTATACTTACCTGCAATTAAAGATAATATTCTAAATCTTTTAGGATACTTTGTACTAAAAAAATACGCGTGGTTTCGGGTAGGGGAAGTGCTTAGTCTTAAACCTCACCACGGATCACCAGGGGAAAGGGGGTTTTAAAAAATGGTAAAAAACATCACGTGATTAATGGACAACTCATATGTTTAAAAGAAATATTTCCGAAACATTATCATCTAGTTTTTTAGAAATGTTTCAACATCACTTTTTATATTCGTTTATAACGATATCCATCTAGTAGGTACCTAGTTCTTTAAAATAACAATTATATATCGCTAAATATATTTTTGTACAAAAATGTAGCACATGCACCCTGTGGCTAACCCTACTTTTGAAACATCTTTTTTGCCCTTATGTCGTAAACTAACCAGAACTGTGGTGCGCGTCAATAAAATGACCTATAAATAGAGTAGGTCCGTTCATTCTTAGGCATTATTGGGAGCAACACTTATTAAAGTATTAAACAATGAAAAGCATTTTTTAAATTTTAACTACCATGGGAAAGCAAGTAGTGCGGAAAACAATTTTTACATGACCTACGTCAAATCTTCACTTAAAAGGTTTTTTTGAAAAACCAGCCTTATCTAGTTAACAAGGGTAAAATGTAAACAATAACAACGGGGTACGCAGCTCGGTACAGAGGTAAACAGTCAGAGAGGCGTAATTTGGTTTATTCATGTATCCGGGAAACAAAAATAAACAAAATTTCTTAAAATATGTAAAACGTGCTATTTAAAAATCCATTTTTGGTCCTGATTGTTTTGTCTAAAAAATAAACAATACTGACGTTTCGTAAATTGCAAATGGATTTTATATCACCTTTTTCTTTTGGTTTTTGTTTCGTTAAATTAAATAATTTCCTAACCTTTCAGGCGTCTTCCGACGCTTACCCTTTTCTGATTTAAAATTCTAGGTATAAACCCGTGTCAAATTTAGTCTGAAATATTTATTATTTTAGGTCAAACCCTCCTGTTTAGTCTAGACACTTTAAACAATTTGTCCATATTTCACGACAGCAAATTCTGGTTTCTTTATTAAACTGCTAGAAAATTGTGAAAGATGGTCTAACTAGTGTATTTTCCTGCAAAGATACAGGGTGTTAAAAATTAAAAAGTATTTTTTGACCTAAGAAACATTTTTTCGTTTCCAACATTGGCGTCCGTACTGGACTCCGACTAGATATTTTTGAAGGAAAAAGTAGTACGCCACTGCTTTCTCTTAAAATAAAAATTATTTTTGGAGTTCCCGATCAATTTAAAACAAATTTGGTTACTTAACTTTTTTTCGTACGACTCACTGTTTTCCCATAAAAAAAATAAATTCACTTATTTGCATCTCATTCGACCAATTACGAGAAAAAACGATTTATGTAACTTTAAACAATAATTTTTTAATAAGATAACTTTTAACTGTTGGAAATAAAAAAATGTTTCTTAGGTCAAAAAATGCTTTTTAATAAACGCCGTACACCAATTTTCATAAAAATATTTAAAGTGGTATGAAAATGACAATAATTTTTCTTAAAATTTTAACACCCTGTATCTCAAAAGATAAGACGTTTAGGACATACATTCATATGAAGTTTTTTTTTCTTAAAATGGGTCCAAAAATTACTTCCTTAAATATTAGCATGCTATTAAGAAACACCCTGTATATTTATGCCAAATGTTTTTCTTCTTTCTATAATGCGCACTTTAATTTACATCCTATTTACAAATTTTTATTGTTTATTAAAATTTTAAAATCTTAAATGTGTTTATTATCATCCATTTTAAATGTTATAAATAATAATTATATTATAGTACATTTTTTCCGCGTATTAATTTTATTTTAATAATTTAGAAAGTAAAAAAACTTTTATTTTTGATTAAATCTCAAGTAAGAAGAAGGAGGGGGGTTCTGGAAATCTTATGTACCTTTACATGAGGGGAAGGGGGGCCAAAAAATCATCCTTACGTAATTGATGACCCTTAACATTTTAATACATAAACCCCTTTATTTAATAGAAGACTCGTTTCTTTCCTATTTTTTTTTTTCCCTTTTACATTCTATTATCACTAAATAATTTTGTTCACGACTTTCGATAATATTGTCGTCACTTAATATCAAACCGGTCTCTTTAGAGGGCATTAAACGATTTACATTAAGTACGAACCCTTAATGTAATGATTCGCTCCAAATACTTAAAAGTATAAGTTTACATTACTAGCAGAAACAAACCCTTTCAAAATAAATATTTTGATTTATTTTTAAAAGAAAAAAATCCAAGGCTGTTTTTCAAATAAAATGTGTTTTCTAGACCGAAATAATTTATTTGTCGCTTTAATATAAACTCCGGTCCGCTCGACTGGTTGCGAACATTTAAAATCGCGACGCACCTGGTCGTTTAAATTTATTTTCACTTTGCAGAAATACCAGCAAACACTTTTAGCTACGTTCTTTATTTCTTATAAAGAGCTCAACAACCCTGCACTAATTTTAAGTGCTGCAGATATTCGAATGCGCCATAGCGCGATTTGGTAAAATTAACTCGATGAAATATTCACGATTTCCGAGGTGAAAAAAGTTGTAATGAAACAACTACAAAGAAGCTTTAAAATGTCTTATCGTAACATATTTTTGATAATCGTCTACAATTTGAAACTAAAAACAAAAATAAATATTACAAGTGTTATTATGTTTTATTTTGAAATGTATAGTGATTTCTAGTTTAAAAGTAGGGGTGCGCAAATAGTTGTCGAATCGAATTAAATCAAATAGTTATATTCAATAATTCGAACTTTGAATCGAGTATTTGAGCTATTCGAATAGTTTGAACTATTTCAATAGTTTGAACTATTTCAATAGTTTGAAACTATTTGAATGAATATTCAAACTATTAATATTCGAACATTCGATTGATTCGAACATTCAAATATTGAACTTTGATAGATCAAAAATTGATTTAGTATTATAATTGATAAGCTAATTATAAGAATCGTGGTAGCTATTTAAAAATAACATTGCGAACGAAACGCTTAAACTTTTGATTTAAAATTACGTCTTTAATTAATAAAATAAAGTCTTTTCATAAAATTCCCTTTTACAAGACTAATCTTAAAGGTTTATAATCAAAAAATTAATATATTTTTGAGTATGTTATAAGTAACCACACAACAACTTTTCTATATTGTGAATTCAATATTAATGAGTTGCATTCAAATACACTGGGAATTTCAAATTATTACAAACCTTTTAAAATTGCCGCGGAAATCAATTCCTAATTCTGAATAATCAGAAAAAAAAGTATTCCAATTATTCAAATCATTCAAATAGTTTGAATTATGCAAATAGTTTAAACTATTTAAATAGTTAGAACTATTTGAATAATTTGAACTAATCGAATAATTTGAACTATTCGAATAATTCGAATAGTTCGAATATTTCGAACTATTTGAATTATTCGAATATTCGATTTGAAATTTCAATCAAATAGTTCGTATTCGATTCGCCTCAAATAATTTGAAAATTCGAATATTCGCACACTCCTACTTAAAAGCTTAGTTCCGCTAGTGCAGTAATTGCTTGCAGTCGCTGCACATACAAAATTATTTATTTGCAATACACTGCAGTGGAGCTCGATAAACTCCCTCTAGATTTTTTGGATAAAAACTTTATTATACAAAAAAATTAAACAAATAAAACAAATAAAGTTCAACAAAAATAAAGATATGGAAAAACAATAATTGTCACAATACAGATGGATTATAATTTTCCAAAAAATTAAATTTGTTTGGCAGCAAGCTATGTATAAAATTAATTAATTAAATTATTTTGAGAGTAATAGCACCAAAAGTTTTTTAAATTTTTCTAAAAACTCATGTTCGTTTTTATGGGGGAAAACCATAAAAATCACAGTTTGGCTGGTAAAAAGGTGTTCTTAAACTTAACATTTTTATATCTTATTAATACCAAAAGTTTGTAAAGTTGGTTTTATTAAACAGTTTTTACATACTGCTTAATTTATGTCAATTTTATTTTTCTTCAGACTGCCTTTTTGCTTAACTGATTTTTTGTTTTTAACTGCTTTTTTGTTACCTACGTATAGGTAAATTACACAAAAAACTCAAGTTGCCGCTGCATGCACCCACTGTACTAACAAAACCAGGACTTTTCTCTGTCTGAGGCCGAAACACATTCATGTCTTGGAGTGCCGCGCCACGCTATTTAAGATACTGTTACCTATTAGAAGCTCAAAAAAGGCACATTTTATTTATTAGATAGGGTAATCAAACTTTTTGTGTATTATTATATATATTTTTTAATTTTTCAAACCATGCGCACCTTATAGAGGGCGCCAAAATCGGCCCCTCAAAAAAGCACTGCTCTATATCAGACAGTTAATCTCTGGAACGGCAAGTTTGAAATAAAAAAATCAAAATGGGTTTTAAAAAGGAAGTCGTCTTACACAAGAATCGACCAGAAAATTTGAAAAATTAAAAAGAAAATAAAATGGCGGACGTTCAAAAAAAAAAAGTTCAAACATCGACCTTTCTTTCGGATATTTTTTTGATGCTACATTTTTTTTTTTTATAAAATTGTGGTCGATTTTTCTAGAGAAAGCCTAAACAAACAAAATGCTTTAAGATTTATTTAAATCAAGCAAGAAGATTCGGAGATTAACTGTCCGCCAGTTGAAAAAAAGGGATTTTGAGGAAAACGCGTTTAAAGTTAGCCGAGCGAGCGGCAGCTGCGTAGAACACCTACGGCGAACCGGGAGCGCGCGCTCACTAAAGTCGATGTATCTCGTTTTCGGTTTTGAATTTTCGTATAATGTTATAGAAAGTTATTTTTAAAGGTCTAAGGAATCGAAGTCCGTAAAAAAAATAAAAATTGATTTTTTAAAAATTCTAATAATTAATGGTACCTGAAAGCAATCAACATCAGCGATTAACGAACGAGGCCATTAAACGCACGAGCCTAGCTAGCGGGTTAAGGATTAAGACCATAAATCACCAATTAATGCCCGAGTTAGTTACAATATTTTTTGGCAATCCATTTGTTACTAAATTTTGAAAATCATAATTTAAAAAAAATGTGGGATGTATTTCGGCACTAACCTGACAAATGTTTTAATTAGACTCGTTTGTTTTGTGTATATTTAGTACTTATACTATATTCGTTAATTAATAGAAAAGCATGTATTAAAAGATGAGTGAAGAACGTAGCGTTGGTCACCAAAATTTATTTCAGTTCTGCGGTCGAGCTCGGTGGCTCTTGCGATCGCCGGACGACGATTTGTAAACGCCGGTTTAACCTAAATTGTCCGGTTTGTATTTGATTATTTAAACTTGGTAATAAATAAACTCGATTGCTGCGGGAATTGAAAAATTATTGGTTGTTTGTTGCAATTTTCCGCTTGCATAAAATATCTACCGAAAATAAAGCAATAGGAAAATTTAAAATTTCTACCTTTTAAATTATAATAGTTTCTTTTTTGGAGTAAAATATATAGAGCACCAGAAAATTTTAAAAAATGATTTTGAAAAATAACTATTTTCGAAAATCAACATTTTTTTAACCTAAGTAAACAAGGCTAAACAAGAGCCGAAATACTGGAGTCTGCAATTATCACAATACTTTTTGTATACTGTTTCAATATTTTTCCCCTTCAACTAAAAAAAAATATCTCGAACCGAACATTGTTCTACATATGATCATTGCAGCTAGAAATGTGAGCCGCGAATATTTCCAAGCGAAGAATACGAATTTTCGCGAATATTCGCGAAAATTCGCTGCTATATGTTCGCCCAAATATTCGCATTTAAATTACTGCCGCTATCTCCATTTTACTGATGATTTTGTAACTGATCGCGTATTGTTCTTCTAAATTAAATTGCGCCTGTTGTATGCACAATTGTTTATTTTGCAACAACAGTCATTAAAGCGTCATCTGCTTTTGACATCTTTTAATTTATGAGTGGGGTGACTGGCTGTGGGGAATCCCATTTAATTGTTTTATTTTGGTTTTTAACAATTTTTTAAAAGGTTACTATGTTACATATTTACTTGTGGCATAGCATAACCAACAGGCAGCACGATCTCTCCCTGGCGGCGCCTTTGATTTGTTAAGCACAATTTACAAAAGAAACGCACAAGAAACGATTACAATTCAAATAAAGGAGACAGATTATTTTCCAGCAAAATGGCGGCTGAACCTGCGCGTGGAAAATGGCCGTATTTTCCCGCCAATTCATAAAATCATGTTAATCTTTGTTAGTTATGCTGTAATACCGGTATGTTGTGGTTACCTAGCAAAAATGTATTATTTGTTTCCGTGCATAAAGCCTAAAAATAAGAAGCACCATCTCTGGGTTACAAAAAGGCCCTTAAATTGCAATAAATTAAGATGGCGCTGTTGTTCTAGGAGACCGTTTTTAAACTTCACTTTATTAAATGTTTATTAAAATGTTAATGAATATAGTAGCACGGTGCTTATTTTTACTTGTACACAAAACTAGTTTTGTTTTGTCTGTTTTTTTAGTACTTATTGTTACGTTTTCTTGTCTGTAGAGTCCGTTGGTCTGTTAGCAAAAATTAAAACAAAAAATACATAAATTACTTTTTGTTTCCTGTTAGTTATTCCTCGAACATAAATAGCGTGGGAGCTCTAGTTAAAGCCCTTTTATGTTTGTATCCAATTTCGGTATTAAAATAATAAGTTCGTGAATATTCGCGAACATTTGGAACAATCTTAAATTTCCGGAAATTTAAGATGTCTAATTGCAGCTAAGTCCGAGGATATTTGTTGAGGGGCGCATTATTTAAGGTCTGGTCAAAGGTCTTAGTTGTGCCAAGAGCAGTATCTGCCTGAATCTTTTGAAAGTGTCTGTCACCGATAAATAAATAAATTGTGTTTTTCGTAATATTTTATAATCTGTAAATTACATAATTTTTTAGTTACCTTGCAAAAAGCTAAGAAAAGAGCCACTACGAATTGCACTTCTTATATTTTAAGCCTTGGGAACACTGAGTGTTGTCAGGTGCCATCTGACGTTTTCACTAGAAAGTTTGACACATTTGACCATAATCTTATTCAGAAAATTTATTCTATGTGCACGATTTTTGTTGTTTACCGTGATTTCAAAATTATATCAGCAAAAAAATCAAATTAACTCGTAAAAAATTCCAATCAATGATTTATTACGATTTCGACGTGGATTAATAAGACATGGATCAACTTACTTCTACTTTTGGCGATGAAGCCCCATCCATTGCCACTGTGAAACGCGATAATAATGAATTTAGTCATGGTCGCCGTTTGCAGCCAGACGAATGTTATAAAGTTCGTCCTAAATCAGTTGTGCCAAAAAAGATTGATGCTGTTCAAAAACTAATAATGCTAGATCGTCAAGTGATATACTGTAAGATTAGAGCAACTTTAGGCATATATAAAATATGCCCGAGTCGGGTGGGTATTTTAAGATGAATTAAATTCGACAAAATTTGTTCGCGATCAAAGCACCTCGAAACAAATGTTCGCCCGTAGAGAGACGAAGAACGCCTAATTTAAAAAAATTGTTGGCGTGTTGATAAAATAAAGAAAACAAACAAGAGCCGTTGGATCATTTTTCAACAAGACAATCCATCTCGTCCAATAACCGACTAGGTATTTCAGCACTCAAAACATCAAATTAATAGGTCATTCGCCATACAGTCCGGCTTTGGTACCAAATGACTTTTCATTCTCGAACGTTAAAAATAAATTGCATAGACAACAATTTAAAATCAATGTTTTAAAAATGTCTCCAGATGAACGGAATAAATAATTTGGCAAGTGGTTTGAACGCATGCAAAAGTGTTTAGAATATAAGAAAGATTTCAATAACACTAAAATCTTGGACTTCCATTGTCTTTATTTGTTATTTGTTACACAGCGTTTCGGTTAGTGATATATCTCCAACCGTTTTCAAGTAATAACTACAAACTATTTTTAAAATCTACGACTTATATACTATCCCTTGTTTTCCGAAGCTTGACCGACTTTTCACGGTTCAGCAACGGCTGCCAGATATTCGGAATATCGATATTAGGCTTGCTAAATATATTTTGGTTGTTTACAATTATTACAGCTTCTTTAAATTTTCTTTTTTTCCAGTGGGCTTCTTTATGAAAATTTTTGCTTCCGACCATTGTATGCGGTGTGGTTTTGACCAGGTGTGTTCGGCAATCCCTGATTTCGACGTTTCACCTCGTTCCGTATGTTTTTTGTGATCTCTGACTCTAACTTCAAGTGGTCTTTTTGTTTTTCCGATGTTTACCTTACCACATTCACAGGGAATTTGGTAGATACAGTCATTATTTAAAACTTTATTTTCTGGTCTCATCTTAGTAAGAATGCTTCTTAGAGTAGTTTGTGATTTAAATGTCGTTTTAATATTATACTTATTCGCGATATTGCGGATCTTTTTCAAAGTTTCTTTAATATATAAAATTGTCATAAATATTTGATCATGTGGAGTCTCGTTTGAGTTAGAGATTTTTGTCTTATTTTGATATTTTTCGATTGTTTTCTTTACCAGTCTCTTACTGTATCCGTTCTGCTAAAGATCCCTAGTTATGTTACTTATTTCCTCTTGCTCCCCCTTACTGTTATATAAGGTCACTGCACGATTATATAAATGACCCCCTGTTTCGGTTCGTTGGAGTGATTAGAATTCTGGTGTAAATATTGTCCAATGTGGGTAATTTTCTGTATACCGAGGTTTAAATATGTCCATTATTTCGCTTGTCTAGAATGTCGAGAAAAGGTAGGGCCGAATTTTGCTTCTTTTCCATTGTGAATTTAATACAAGGTCGGAGATAATTTAAATGTTTTAGGAAATCTTCAAGTTCTTCGTCATTACCTGTCCATACAATTAAAGTATCGTCAACATATCTTAGCCAAACTTTTGGTTTAATTGTGCAGTTTTTATTGCGTGTTTCTCAGACCATTCGATATAAATATTTGCTACCACTGGGGAGAGCAATAAACCCATGGGAAGTCCATCATCCTGCGCGTAGTACTCACCTTTCACCTGAAAGTAGAAACTACGGAGGCAAAGCTCCAACAAATCCATCACTCCATCCAGCAGCAGGGTGGTGCGTTCTACTAGTGTTTTATCATTGTTAAGCTTGGCTCGGATAATGTTTAACGATTCTTCTACTGGTACATTTGTATACAGACTTTCCACATCAAAACTTACAAAAGTATTGTCTGGTCCTATTTCTACATTTTTGAGAATGTCAACAAAGTGACTAAAGTTCTTAACAAAAGATAGAGACTTACCGACCAGTGGTTTAAATACTTCTAAAAGGTGTTTGCCAGTGCAGTCGTAAGTGCATTTCTAGAACTGGTGATGGGCCTTGAAGAGTATATTGTCCTTGTGCATGTTCGGTAGTCCAAAGAGATGAGGACGTTTACTGTTATGTGGTGTTAAAGCTTTTTTTGTTTCATCGTTCAAAAAGTTTTTGTATTTCTTTAGGGTCCTGTAAATTTTGTTCTCTATAGATGCTGTTGGATCTTGATCAAGAGATCTCTATTTACCTTTTCGAAGAACGTCGTCCATTTTTTTGTCGTAAGTGATTGCATCCATGACTACAGTGGCATGCCCTTTATCTGCTGAAAGAATTTTAATAGTTTTATCATTTTGAAGATCTTTAAGCGCTACTAATTCACTTTGACTTATATTGGTGGGCTTACTTTGTTTTGTTTCCAAAACCGTTCTAACTTTCTATCGAAATTCTTCCGCGTCTGGTCCCTGAAGTCGGATTGTTTCTACACTACTAATCATGTCCAAAGTCGGTGTATGTTTTAGGGTTATGGCAAAGTTTAACCCTCTCCCTAAAAAATGTTCTTTAGTTTCCGAAAGAAGAAAAAACGGCATTTAAATCACAAACTACTCTAAGAAGCAATCTTACTAGACGAGACCAGACAAAAATGTTTCAAATAATGACTGTATCTACCAAATTCCCTGAGAATGTGGTAAGATATACATCGGGGAAACAAAAAGACCACTTGAAGTTAAAGTCAAGGATTGCCGAACACGCATACAATGGTCGGAAGCAAAAACTATTCATAAAGAAACCCAATGGAAGAAAAGAGAATTTAAAAAAGCTGTAATAATCGTAAACAACCAAAATGTATTTAGCAAGCCCAGTATCGGTATTCCGAATATCTGGCAGCCTTTGCTAAACCGTGAAAAGTCGGTCAAGCTTCGGTGAACAAGGGATAGTATATAAGTTGTAGCTTTTAAGAATAGTTTTTAGTTATTACTTGAAAACGGTTGGAGATACATCACTTTTTTTTGTTATTAGGCTCAAAATGTAACAGAATATAAATGGGCCCCTCATCATAAAATTAAACACAATTTTCTAATGAATCGCATTTGTTAAAAAACAAACTATAGTATCGATTTTTCGAAACAACATGCATGAAACGTGTAATGGCGCAATATTATGTATGTTTCCCCATGGAGTTAGGTTTTAGTAGCTTAATAGTCGTAAATCTAGATGTGAATTTTATCGGCGCATTGTTCCAACGTAATTGGTATCCAATAACGATCAAAATGGCCCTCGTCGTAATTAAATGAGTATAAAATGAAATCGTCCCGCTTATGGGGAATAAAAGTTAATTATAGATAATAAGTTTTTGACTGGTAATTTTGTTATCAATTAATCGTTTTTGTCATATTAGGAAAAATTAATTTATACATTAATTGTTTCGCAAAATAAATTTGATATTAAAATTTAAGAGGAAATTATACTCTAATATAATATAATATGTTAATGTTTTATAAGGGATGAAAGTTTGAAATATCTTTAACCGGTAATTGTAAAGGCTATTAAATTATTGCCATATATTTGTGTGCAAAAAATCTAATATTTGATAAAATCGGTAAATATGAAACATCTTTCATTAGAACGGTATAAAGTCATTTGTTCGAATTTGCGTCCTTAAGTTACCCACCAAATTTTTGGCTTTATAGAGGAGAAGGTAATAGAATAATAATTATTTCGTTAAAAAATTAAAATATTAAAAATGTTTTCGTGACACAATGTCTTCTAACCAATCATACTGGGACAAAATGTGATAAAGTTAAAAAATCCCATTAAAAAAGTAAAATAATCAAAAATGACCTTTTAATATCACCAACTAAACAAAAAAGTAAATTTTAAATGACCCCCATTGGCTAGGTTAGGTTAGGTTAGGTTTAAAGTGAGTGGACTTTTTACGCCCTCCACCGCGACCGCCCGGTCTATTGTGGCTTACACCTTTTTATGTTTTTCCCAACAGGATCAGACTTCCAACGAATCCGATATCAGATTGGGAGAGAGTTCTTACATCTCCTTTTACTCGGGTCTCTACCGGACACAAGCACAATATGAATTCTGGTGTCCCTGTCTCCTGGAAAGTATGAAAGCAGACGATTAGATCCGTCATGCCCTCCTCTCCTGGTTTAGTGACGTGGGTAGCTACCAGGTCGTTGTTACAAGAACCAGATGTTCCTTCTGAGGCCCTTTCTCCGGCCTTTCCCTATGAAAACGGTTCTATCCATTTTCTGTTAAAAGCCAGGAAGCCTTTCCTACAAAAGCGATTCTGTCCGTCTTCTGTTTGGATTGAGGAATCCACCCGTGAAACGGGCGCCTGGGTCTTTAGGGGCACTTTTCGAAACGGATTCACCCGTTTCGGTCAGCGCACCTTTGTATGCTTGTTACCTTGGGTGGCATCTCTCGAAACGGATTTATCCGTTTCGGTCAGCGCACCTTTGTCACTTTTTGCCTATGAAAGCGGTTCTGTCCGCCTTTATGTAGCAGTACCGATGATCTTGAATAAGGTTACAGATCAGCGGATAAGTTGGAGAAAGAGAAGAAAACGTAAAATTTCCTGTGTCAAAAATGTGTCGAAATTGAACATGGTAATATGGTAATAATAATAATAATAATAATACTTCTTTATTTCAAATTATTATTAACAAATTAACATAAAATGAAATGACGTCAATAAAATAGCACTGTGGCTACCATTCCTTATCTAAAAAGTCTTTTAGGCTATATGGTTCAGTCTCTATTAACACTTTTTTAATGTCTTTTTCCACTTTGACACACTATTAATAGACTTCATTGTATTTGGTAAACCATTAAACAGCTTAATACACACATAATAAGGACTTTTTTCTGTAATAGTTAGGCGATGTCGTGGATATATCAAGTTATTTGTCCTCGTATAAGTTATATTTACAGATTCAAACTTATCTCTATTTTTAAACAAAAACATCACACACTCAAAGATATAAACAGCATATACTGTCAATACATTTAATTTTTTAAATATTCCTCTACAAGAGTCCAAGAAATTCATTTTATTAATTGTTCTTATTACTCTTTTTTGAATAACAAACACTCTTTGTAGCTCTGAGCTACTTCCCCAAAACAGTATTCCATATCTCAGTACAGATTCAAAGTTTGCATGGTATAGAATTTTTAATGTGTTTAAATTCATGTAGTTCGAAACAACTTTTATCCCATAACCTATACTACTTAGTTTTAGACATAGACTGTTTATATGACTGCTCCATGACAAAAATTCTTCTATAGTTAAACCTAAAAATTTAGTCCAATAGTGTAGTTATTTCTTGCGAACTAAACTTTTGTAGATTTCACCTAACGACATCTTTGACCGGTTTCGATCTATATCAGATCTCATCAGACAAGCTAGTCAAAGGTAAAAATCTTAAAAAATTCTAATACCTTATTCAGTGCATTGAAACACATGAATGGGTAAGACGGCAACCCATCTACTGACCAAAGGGCGAAGCATACTCCAACTTACGGTGTCACTGACTTGCCGAGCTGAAATAATGTTACAAACATTTGGAAATGTATGCCCAATACTTGTACGGACTATTAACACAATAGTGTAGTTAATTTCTTAACTAACTTTGTAGAGATTTCACCTAACGAGATCTGATATAGATCGAAACCGGTCACAAGATGCCATCTACTGACCAAAGGGCGAAGCATACTTCAACTTATGACTGACTTGCCGAGCTGAAATAATGTTACAAACATTTGGAAATGTATGCCCAATATTGTAGGATATTAACAAATAGTGTAGTTAATTTCTTAACTAACTTTGTAGAGATTTCACTAACAATCGTGACCGGTTTCGATCTATATCAGATCTCGTTAGGTAAATTCTACAAAGTTAGTTAAGAAATTATACTATTGTTTAATAGCCGTACAGAATTACATTAAATTTTTAACATTATTTCGCGAATCGTGTTATTGGAATTGTTTGTGTAGATGGCGTTGCCTGTTACCCATTCATGTTAAAATTTGTGTTTTCATCTTTAATTTTTTCCACATAAAGTAATATTTTCAGGTTTTTCTACTTTGGTTTGTTTGGTTCGGAATAAAAGTAGTTTTGTTTGATCATTATTTAACAGTAATTTATTTTGTGAAAACCAGTTACTTGTAATGTTAAAAGCGGATTCTGCATTTTGAACAAGACTTTGTATATTTGATCCGGAACTCCTGGTTTCCGGATTTGTGTCATCAGCATAGTTTGTTAATGTTAAACCACCATTAACATCCGCAATATCATTTAAAAAGATTACAAATAATATAGGTCCAAGAATACTGCCCTGAGCTATACCAATACTGTTTTTCTGTATATTTGACTTAATTTCTTTATTATTATACTGCACCACTACCCTTTGTGTTCTCTCTGAAAGGTATGACTTTATCCATTTATAAGCATTACCCCTAATACCATACCTATTTACTTTATACAACAGCAAATTCCTATCTTATGCAATCATATGCTTTGCTTAAATCCAAAAAGATACCTAGGGCTAGCTTTTTGTTTTCAAACTCATCTAAAATAGCTTTTGTAAACTGAAAAATGGCAGATATAGTAGATCTACCACTTCCCAAGTATGCATGATGTGTATCCGACCATAGCTGACACTTATTCATAAAATGTACTAATCGAGAGCACATAGCTAGTTTAAATAGTTGTTGAAAAACTGGAAGGAATACTAATTGGTCTAAGATTATTGAAATCCTTTGGACATCCTCTTTTATGGAGTGGTATAATTTTTGCTAGTTGAAGCTGCGTAGGAAAAATCCCAAATTTCATTGAGTTATTAATTATGTATCTCAGAATATCAATAGTCTCGACAATTGATAGTTTTACAATGCTTGTAGGAATTTCATCATCATCGCTACTATATTTATTTTTTAATTTTTGTGTCATCTCTAATAATTCGTTAGTAGTTATAGGTACTAAATGCATGGTAAAAGTTTCTTCTTAACAAGTTAGATGAAACAGAAAATTAACTTCTAACCTTTAACAAGGTTCTTATTATACCCAATCAAATGTGCCCCGACACTAGAATAGTTTTTTAAATAGTTGGTTACTTACGTAGTTGACTAATCCTTGATGATTCATGTAAATACAAAAAGCAGTTAGTTTTTATTTAGACAAAGAAACTTATAGAAGATACCTCTATTACAAAATACTTATGTTTAAAATATTCGGGTCGATACAGGATTGGACGAATTCTAAGCTTAAAACTTTTGATAGAAATGTCGCTTTAGATATTAAGCTTGTTTATTATTTCCGGAAATTCAACTAGGGATACTTTTGAGATGATAGGTAGTGAACTAAAATAAATAATATACGACCCTTGATGTTGCCGTAATAAAAATTTATTTATAGACTTCAACTATGGTAGTATTGGTATACTTTTATGTTTGTTAAAAAAGGTCATGTTGAAGTCAAAAAACCGACGCTTTGTAACTTTTACTTTTTGTCTTTTCAATTCTTCTTATTCTAGGGTAAAAAAAAGAACACGATCCCTTACCCAGCCTAACTTAATCAATAATTAAGAAACGCCAGACACGATTAATAACTGGATGGGTGACCGCCAGTAAACACCGTATACCATTTGGTGTGGTCCGGAATTCACGTTAAATGTAGGTCCCGTCTGGATGTCTTTACCCAGACGTTAATGAGGGGTAGTAATAATTTGTGTAAAGTCCGTGGTAGCACTACCAAAACATACCTGCATGTTTCGGAACTTGAACAACGTTAAGGAAACTGGGAAAAAATGGGTTAAACGTCAAAAACCCGGCACCGACAGTACCCAGTACTTAGGCTCCATATAATCCTTCGTGGGCTATCATAAAGATAAAAAAAGGAGGTGCAAAATTTCTTATGAGAGCTAGACCTTTTAAATGTACAGTGACAAAGAAAAGTAAATACCTATGACATTTATAATCTTATAACAATAATATTTTGCAAGCATATTCATTTTCACTCGAGTAAAAAACGATTAAATTTTCAATATCTACGGCGTATTTTGGCGTTTTTTAGACTGTTCTTCGACCTGTCCAACTTAAAGTTTAAGAATTTTTGCTCATATTTATGGTCTAACATTTAAAAGTTCGTTACAAAGTGCTTTATTTTAACAGACAATATGCCTTAGGTACAAAGACGCGGTGTCAAACCGATTTTTACGTACCATTTTGTGATTTATGAGCATAGATTTAAGAAGGCCGATGAGAGAGACCTAGGGCACCGGATATCGCAGGGGAACAACAGAGCGTCAAGATCACCTACCAAGTCTCATGGTTTTTAGAAATTTCTTTGTTTAGACTCATCGTCCCAAGAACATGAAGAGTAGTCGATATGCATACAGTGAATCGAAAAAGAAGTTTTGGACTTTCTTCCTACCATCCTCAGTGGGTGTTGCCATTGACATTGCACAGACAGTAACAATGGTGCACATACACACCCTGCGGGATCAGGAGTAGAACCAAGTCTTCTTTTTAGGTATGCATGATGGTCGAACAATAGTAAGAAAGGGATGTGATAAAACAATTCATTACCAGTTTGATATGAAGACTCATGTTTATCACATCGTGGATGTAATAGTACAGGGTACCGTCGGATATAGTAGCAGGACACCTTCAGTTTTTATTTTGGAGGTAACGTCACGGTACATTAAAAAAGTAGTGGAACTACATGTCCTTCCATAATAATCTTAGACTTTATGAATCAATACCATACTAACCGCAAGATCGTCTAATCTCTCTTTAGTCGAAAATATCGCAATCGCAATTTGTGAAACTTACAGCATGTCCTTAAACTCTGAAAGAACTTAGCCATGAGTTGGAGGTAGAGTGGAATGAAAGGTAGAGTGGAGTGAAATGATATATCCTGAGATGATATAGACCACCTTATCAGGTCAATGCCCAGACGTTAGTAAGTATAAGAAATCGAAGTCTTCATCACTTAAAGAAACTTAATTTTACTATTGATCATTCGATTTGTCTAAACAAAGTATTTATAAGCTATTTTCTGTTGTGCATGTAAGCATAAAATTAATTAAATCTATTTTATGTAAATAAGTGTTTACCTTTCTTCATTACTCAGTATTCATAAGATTACGGATATTTGCTAAAGGTATTGCCGAATTTAGTGCATCAATATCCTATATTAACAAAGTATATGTATTATGTTCCGATCAAGTTATTAAAATTGATAAAAATGGGCGAAACACTAAAATCCAAGAACCAATGTTACTGGCTTATTTAAGTTTTCGTGGGTTGTCCTTGAGATCCCAGTAACTGAAAAAATATGCATGTTGTTGATTTTAATTACATTTTTAAATTATTTTAAAAGTGGTCAGCATTATTTGTTATTGAAAATAACAATAAATGCATATATATAATTAAAACTTAAAAAAAAATAATAGTCTGTCAAGAGACTGTCGTAATCTATTAAACTTGTTTCTTCGCAAAACAACTGTAACTGTTTTTCATGCCAAATTCACCCCACGGGGAACCGAACACACAAAATGTTGCGCCATTACACATTTCTGCATGTCGTTTGAGAAAATCGATAGAATAGTTTGTTTTTACAAGCACATTCCACTGGGAAATGGCTTGATGTAATGGAGAATCTACGTCGTTTCGTTACTTTTTAGTTTGTTCGTTTACATAATTAAATAGAAATGGAAGGAATGGGGTAAAAATCTTTAAATATATTAAACCAAATATTAAATTTTTGTATAAAAATCCATAATATAATATTTTTTTTTTGATAATTTTTTGTAAAACCTTATTGGTGCATTTTTTGCAGAGAAGAGTCGGAAGAAACCACTAAAATTGGCCATTTCTTAGAAAAATTAATAACTTGGACCTTTTTAAAGTTGAAAAGCTGATTTTCCGGAATATGATTGTTTATATGTTGTTTAAACAGGCTAAAAGTGGTCCCTGGACGACTAATATTTCTTCCAAAATAACAGTTAAAATATTTTGCAGTGATATTTTAAATGACTAAACGGCCGCGTAATGATCGCGTTGTTAAATTTAGCAATGGACTTAGCAATTGTTAAAAATTAACAACGGTTTAGAATGTTTAACAAAACGTCATTGTCAGTGTTATTCAATGATTTTAGTAGGCAACCTGTCAAAACCTGACATTTTGTTAAACATCTAAAAGAAAATATGCCACTTCGTTGGTTTCTTTTCAACGCAAGATAATTGACCCCAAACATACTCGAAAGTGTCAAAAATTGGTTTCAAGACAAGCAATATCCCTCTAATGAAGTGGCCTGCACAGAGTCCTGACCTAAACCCCATCGAAAACCTTTGGGAACTTTTAGCAGGAAAATTAGGAAAAAAATTTAAAAACCACAACGATTTTTAAGAGCCTTCAAGAAAAAATGGAATTCCATATACAAGCCTACATTGACAGCTTAATCCACTCCATGAAAAGTCGGTTATTCAAGTTTAAAAATAAAGGTATGCCACACATTACAAGTCAGGGACTGTATATACCAATAATTAAAATTAATAATTAAAAAAAAATATTTTGTTTTATTTTGTATTTAAAATTTTAAAATAAATATTTATTTTAATATCTTTTATTAAATTTATTTATTAAAATATAATAACTATAAGTTTTCTATAGAAAACAGGAAAAACAAAGTTTTGGTAATATCTTGTTTTTTTGTTTATCCCAAATTTTTGGCCCAAAACAGCTTTTATTTTGCTCTAGAAACTGTTAAAGTTGTAAAAATTAAAAACAGTATTAAGAACAAGGAAAACAATAAAATTGTTTTATTCAGTTTTTAAATTTTTTAATCATTTATCTTTTTTCAATTTTCTTTGGGGTGGTAAACAGGCTTAAAATTCCAACTTTCCGAGTTTTACTCAAAATTTTTCAGTTTTGACTTTTTTTGAAAAAAACAAATTCTCGAAGGTTTCTAAAATTTCTTCTGCGTTATGAAAAAAATAAAATTGGTTCATAGGGAGGTTCAATTAAAATTTTTTTAAATTTCGTCGACCCGGTACGTAAAATACATGGAGAAATCTAACGGGAAAAAGGGGGCAATGAAGTTTTGGGGAAAAAGTTGGGAAAAAACGCCGGTCAAGATTTCAAACTTGCGGCGAAAAAGGGGGGGTAAAATACGACAAAAGCAAAAAAAGTTGCCCGCTCGGACTGGTCTGTTCTCGAAATCCTTAAAAGTTTAAAAAATTTGGGGAAACTACGTTTAAGTTTGTTGTTGTGGGTTTACGTTTTTTTGTTTGAAAGTAGCGATCTTTTTTTGTTTAAGTTTTCCCCCTTTTTTTGACAGATATAGGGAAAGGGGGTTCCAGTAAAACCGGAAGGGCCCTTTGTAACGTTTTTTTTAAAATGAAAATTAGTAAAAAAATTAATGTTGGGGTCTAAAAAATTTTCCTGGACAAAAATTTTGGAAAAAAAATTTTTTAACCTTTGAACCCCCCCAAAACCTTTTGGGTTTTTAAAAAAAAGGGTTTAAAAGGAAATTTTTTTTTTTAAATTTTTAAAAAAAAAACATTTTTTTTAAAAAAAAAACGGTTTGAAAGAAAAAATGAAACTGAATTGATTTGTTTTGGAAATGTTTTAATTTGTTTAAAACAAAATGATTTTTAAAAAATTTTTAATTTTTTTTCCCCAAAATCGAAAAAAATTTTTGGTTTTTAAAAAAGAGGGGTTTTTAAAAATTTTAGTGATTGCTTTTTTTTTTAAAACGGTTTGGTTTTTAAAAAAGTATTTCTTTTTTTAAAATTTTCCTTTAAAAACTGTTTTTTGAAACCCCCTTTTTTTTAATTTAAAATTTAACCGCCCCAAAAGGGAAAATTTTAAATTTTTTAACAAAACGATAAAGTTATTCAAGGAAAAAGGGAACCGAAAAAGCTTTCTTAAACTTTCAAAGACAACAGGTTTTGCAAGGGTATAAATAAATTAAACAAGGGGTATGGGTTGGGTTTTTTAATTCCTTTTTAAAAAAATTCCAATTTTAAATTAAATAGGAAATTTTTAAAAAATATTTTTAAGGGCCGTTTTTTTTAACCAAAAAATTAAACAAAAACCCGGGAAAATTTTTCAATTTGAAAAACCAATTTTAAAATTTTTAAAAAGAAATTTAGCTTTTCGACCATTCAAAAATTCACAATGGTTTTTAAAAAAAAACAAAATGGTTTTTTTTTTTTCCCAAAGGCTTAGAAAGTTTAAAATTCTAAAAAAAATTTTTTCTTCTGAAAATTTTTTGTTTGAAAATTTTTTTAATATTTTTTAAATTATATTTAATTAATAATTTAAAATATTTAAAAAATTTAAAAATTTTTTTTAAAAATTTTTTATAAGATTTTTTTTTTAAAAAACAAAAACTAAGTTTTTAAACTTTTTTTATTTTAGACCAAAATTATAAAAACGTTTTATTTTCCAAAACGGCTAAATTTAAAAAATTTAAAACAATAAAGAGACACAAAAAAAAAATTTGTTTTACATTTTAAATTTTTTAAATATTTATATTTTTTTTTTTTGGGGGGGTGGAAAAAAGGTTAAAAATTAAAATTTTTTTTTTTAAATAAAATTTTTGTTTAAAATTTAAGAAAAAACCTTTTTAAAAGGTTTAAAAAAAAACGGACAAAAAAAAAAAAAAAAATTTTCATAAAATTAATTAAAATTTAAAAACTTTTTATTAAATCCCGGAAAATTTTTAACGGTAAAATGAAAGGGGGGGAATGGTTTTTGAGAAAATTAAACCCCCCTCCAATTTTCAAATGTTTTTGAAAAAGGTTAAAAACGCAAAAAGTTCCCCTTTTTTTGAAATTTAAAAAAAAAAAATTTTTTTTAAATTGTTTTTGGGGGTTTTTTTTAATAACTTTTTTTTTTTGTTTAAGTTTTAAAACATTTTTAACCCCGGGGGGTTATAATCCAATTTGCTGAACTTTTAAATTTAATCAATTAGTAAAAATTTTTTTTTTTAAAATTTTTCCCCAATACGGAAAAACAAAATGGGTTTGGGTTGTATTAAAAAATTTGCTTTGGCCTTTAACGTAGACCAAATCCGGCCCTTTTCCCCAATTTGGGCTTTTTCAATTCCAAAGCGTTAAAAAAACAAGGCCAAAAAACAGTTTTTATACGTGTTTCAAAAAAAAAATTTTAAAACCCAAAAACCAGACCAAAGAACTTGTGGCTTTTGAATTTGTCTAAATTATCCCACATAGAAGTTATTAACAAAATTTTTATGATTTTGATATGGTAGAAGTTATAAATTTTTTAAAAAGTGTAATTATATATTTATCGGATTTTTTCTAATACGTTGTTAAAATTTTGTTTATAACTTCTACAAGTAATTATGACAAATTCAAAAGCTCTATTAGTTTTAGTCGGTCATGGTTAGTTCTGGTAAGCAATGCGGTTTTTTATTTTGAAACACGCATAAAGTCTGTTTTTGGACGGCTTGTTTGTATGCTAGACGCATTCTGGCAATTGCAAAAGGTCCAGAACGCGTTTTGGTCTACGTTAAACGGCCGAAAAGCGATATTTCGGACATTGGCAATATGCTGTCGACCAACTGGCAGATCGCCTAAAACAGAAAAAAAAATACCCAAAAATTCAAACACGAATCTACATTTCGTTGGCAAGTGTGCCACCTTTATCGAGATTAATTCATATAAAAAATAAAATAGCAAATAAAATTACATTTGTAAGAATGTTGATATAAAAAAGGAGATTTTTAAGAACTTTTAGCTACTATTTATGATGTTTTG
Source organism: Listronotus oregonensis (assembly GCA_019359885.1). Classification (NCBI taxonomy): domain Eukaryota; kingdom Metazoa; phylum Arthropoda; class Insecta; order Coleoptera; family Curculionidae; genus Listronotus; species Listronotus oregonensis. The sequence continues at coordinate 40,422 of JAHBCN010004638.1, read as the reverse complement.
TCATTAATGACATGTTAGTTTGTTTTGACTGATACATTATTATTTTAAGACCAAAAATGGTGATGTGTTAATCGATTTTAAGTTTTCCTGAAATTACTTCAGCGTCAAGCATAGGTAATCATGTATAATTTAAATTAAGATATTGATGCTACATATTTATCCTTATTTAATAATATATATGCACTTTCTTTTGTTTCACATGTTACGTGAAAACAGACTAACATGTCATTTATGACAAAACTGACATAAATAATAACTAAAAGTTCTTAGAATCTCCTTAATTTTATATCAGAATTTTTATAAATGTAATTTTAATTTCTATTTTATTTTCTTAGTAAAGTTAATCTTGATTACGTTGGCAGACTTGCCACCAAAACGTAGATGAGTGATTGACCTTTTTGGGTTTTTTGAGGGTTTTTTTGCCAGTTTATAGGAGTCAGTAGGGCTGAGCACAGTCGCGATACTCCGGGACCTGTATCGAAGGGGTCCCATGGTATAAATACTTTCCTGGCGAGTTAGTCCAACAAAAACTTATTAAAACATCATCATCATAGTCATAAAATTAAGAGCCCACCCAGTGCTTCTTTCAGCGTTTTTCAAACTAGGCTAGATGTGGAAAGAACCTTCCCTGCGATTTTTAACATTTATGAACTAATGTTACAAATGACGTATCTATTTGTTGTGACAAGTACATTTATTATTTTTAAAAAACAATATAGATAGCAAATTATTGGATTTTGAGATTCCAATAATTTTTCTTAGCATTAAGCAAAGGAGGTCAACTATTATTTAAATTAACTTTATGTCATAATATAAAAGCATGTTTTTCGCTTTACGTTTTTTCTTTTACTGGAAACTTTCTCAGTTTATTTTGTGGTCATTATTAGACGTGTGTTGACAAATTTGTGATTTATAAGTATTTGTGCTTTTAATATAAATGTTTAGTGTTCTTTTATGCGTTTAGCTATTAATTTGTTTCTTTAACTTTTTTATATTGCCAGAATTTTATAATTTACCTTTTTTTTATATAGTTTTAATTTCGTTATTTAAAATCTACTTTAAAGTTTTTTGCATTTCAAAGAATGTACAAATTTTAAATATATTCTTTTTTTTTTGGTAAGCCAGAAATGTATGATAAGAATAAATTTGTAATAGAATTTTTTGAATTTGTCGTAAGTTGGCTTTTTTAAATGAAACACACTTTAATAAAGTCAAGAGAATAATTATTTTGAACTACGAAAATATTTTTTTTTTTTTGATAATGTGTGCAAACAATTTTTATTCCATAATATCGACTTTTTACTACTCCCTTCTTAACCATAAAATTAAATGATTTAGTTAAGTATCTGTTGCTTAAGTTTTTTTTGGATTTCAGTTTTAAGTTTTATTAAGGATGTCAAGAAAAGAAAAATAATAGTTTCTTGTGAATTACTGTATGCTAAGGAATTGTTTAAATAACGTTCCTAATGTTTATTACTCGTTTTATCATCTATCAAAAACTAAAATTTGACAATAGTTGTATTAAAAATAATTTTTATTGATCCGATAAGTTAAGCACTGACATAAAAAAGTAAATAAATTCGGGTTTAAAAAGTTTCTTATATTTCGAAGAATACGAAAAGGGAGAAAAAACAGAACAAATCGCCAAAAGCAATTAAAAGTTGCCGTCATGGCCAAACTGCCGCCATCATAGCCCTTAAGAAGTCTAACAAAGTGAAAAGTATAAGTTTGCATTGTCTCTCTTCTTTTGGGCAACAACCGCTACTTACTTTTAAGCATCTAGCCATGGAATCCTCTTTCTTGTTTTTTAGTTGGCCTAGAGGAAATAAAGTTTGAAGCGCTTCTATTTGTGTTTTGTGTTGCGGTAAATTACCGTTTGTAAAGGGTGCTACGAGTTCAAGGCAAAAACTACATTTACATTCAATTGTTTTTGCATAATTAACAATTTACCACGCTTTCTTGTAAGTTGCAATATGAAAAATGAATTTCCATCTTTGCGTGGGTACATTAGTTTATAAAGGTTAGAAATATACTTGCATTGACTTTCCTAACAGAATTTCCTATTAGGAAATAAATGCTAATGGCTTCCGCACTTATGGGTTACTTTGCCAATTTTTTTTTAAATTTTTGGTCATACAAACAAAATATTTTTGTACATCATCTTAAAGAAAAAAAAAGTTTTTTTAAGATGTGCTAAAAAAAACAAAACCGAAACGTCGAAATTAAAATATGAATGCGGGTAACCTTAAAAAGTTGTTCAATGTAGCTAGAATACCCTCCGGCAAAAAAATACTCTTTCCAAACTTCTAATATGTCTTTATTAGTCCTAGTCCTAGTGCATCATGGGAAATTTTTTCTATAATTTTTTCAAACACGTCGTTTTGACGTGCTTTGATAATGTGAATTTTAACTTAAACGCGAAAATCTTTGACAAAAAAATATGAATCATTTAAAATGTCTGTCACCTTGAATATGACGAAAAAACGACTATAAAAATTACTAAGAACTAGCTGATTTTCTGAAGTCTTTTATTTAAAAACTGCAAAAACAACCCTCTATTTTCCAATCTGACGCGTCAAATTTGTCGATTTCATGACTGACAAAAAATGTATTAATAACTATCAGACATTAAAAAATTATGTGTAGAAAGTCAGTACTTAGTATGCGGTACAAGTCTCTGACAAATATATCGAGGTTTAACTAGAGTCTGACAAAAAAATGTAATTTTTTAACAGTCCTATATTCTAGTTTGTAATTATTATTTATTACTTTAGTAATCATTATTTATATTTGTTATAATATAAACAAAAGTACAGTATTTAATTATTAAATAAATATCATGAATTTTATTAAACAATACAAATGGTTTTATAGAAAAAAAAAATAAAACTTTTGAATATAAAAAAATCTTTAAAAAATTAATTTTGCTTAGTCTTCATCATCAATTTCATGGTCATCCGTACTTTCATCTGGTCCATAATTTTATCTGTATCATCACTTTTGAAATTGTTTTCTCCCTCACTATCAGTTTCGAGATCAAAATCAGAAATTCTTTCAGGTCACCTTTATTCGATTTGCATGCAAAACACTCCATTTTTACACAATTATTTGATGCACTTGTTCAGGTTATAATTTTGATGCCCGATAAGGCACCACCTCTTACTGTCAAAATTCGAAAAAATGCATTGGGTTGTTTTTGCACATCCACGTTATGGCCCGGATCTATTCCCATGTGATTTCCATTTTTGTAAAGCGCTGAACGCATTGGGAGGTTTAAAGTGAGTGGGTATAACACCGCGACCAATCGGTCGATTGTGGCTACGCATTGGGAGGCTCAAAATTTCAAGACGATGATGATGTTGTCGAGTTGTCAGCCAAAAATCTTTTATAGGTGGCGGTATAAAACTCCCACAATGCCAACGGTGGTAAAAGTATAGATTTGGAGGGTAAATACGTTAAAAAATATTGTAAAAATCGTATCCTTATTGCAGTTGATAACAAATGGCAGCCAAATTTTGGTTTACAGTCGAACCTTTCTCGTGAAATTTAAAATATGAGAAAATTATCCGTATCATAATGCGGTTAGGTATTTCTGGAGAGTGAATGGACTTTTTAAAATAAGAAAACACCGTCATTGTTTGTGTTTACTTCTTTTTCTTTGAAATAAAATAATTTGCGGGAAAACCCGGTAGTGTTTGCGAATTTGATTAAATTACGAGGTCGATTCACTTGCGTAAACAAAAATACTTTATTTATATATACAAAAAGTAGTTATATAAACAGATTGTGTTGTGATTGTGTAGACGACTCTTAATATTTCTCTTAGTATTGAAAATCCTTAAAATACATCTATAAATAGACCAACTTGAAATAATAATAATTATTGAATTTTAAAGAGACCTAAAAGAAATTTTTTTTTTTTTTTTATTTATCATTACCAGCGTGTCGATATATTCGCCACACCTTAATGTTGGCTCACCTAGAAGTTAAGAACTGTAGTAAAGGTGAAGTTTATTTATCTTTAACACCTTTATTTCTTTAAAAACTTTAAAAAAAAATTTTTCCCCCTTAAAAAAAGTTTATAAAAAAACACTAACTACTACAGTTTTTTTAGGGGAAAATATATAAATACATATACGAGTATATTAATTCCTAAAAAAAAAAAACTGTTTTTTTAGGGGCTTAATACAAAAAAAAATTAAACCCCCTCTCCTAGCAAATTGAATTTATAAAAAAATTTTTTTTTAAAAAAAGCTTGCCCTTTAAAATTTTAAATTAAAAAAAAAATTATTTTTAAAAAAAAGTTTTAAGACAACTTTTTTAAAAAAGTATCTAAACCTAAATTTGTATTATTTTGTTCCAGTGCCCCGGGGTTTTCACCGTGGGGGATTTAATGAGTATGGGGACATTTACCAACCCCCGGTTCCGGGGGCAAGTCGATGAAGGACAATTTTACAACGAGACTTGTCCGGGGAGGCCACCGAGGGGCCAAAACCCCAAATTTGGGACGTATAAAAAATTTTGAAATCTTGACGTCTGAAAAAACCGTTTGTCATAGATATGGACGGTGTCATCAGGTAAGTCTTTTTGTGTATCACCCCCTCCACCCTTTTTTACCCAATTAAAAAGCAAACGCCAAAACAAAAAAATATATATGTATAATGCCTGGTAGAGCAAACCCCATTGGGGTTCAGAGTTTTCAAATTAAAATAACATATTTTGGGGTTTTTTATATTGTTTTTTACTTTTATAATTGGGCATTTTCCAGAAAAGGAAGCAAAAAAAAATGCTAAACCTGGCAGATAAGCAATAATAAGCTTAATTCCCCCTTTTCCCTTTTCGAAATTGGGAATGCCGCGGCCTTTTTTTTTTTGGGGGAAAAAAACCACTTTTATTGCTAAAACCTATAAAACTATAAAAAAAAACCCAAGTTGAGTAAATTTTGACTAAATAAGTTGAAAAAGTACCTGTTTCTTTGAAACTTTTTTTTGGAAATTTACCCCTTTAAAAAAATTAACCCTTTTATGTTTTAAAAAAAAATTTTTAACCAAAAAAAAAATTTATATTATCACAGTATTTTGCTTAAAATTTTTGAGTGCTTTCTCCTTTTAAAATTTCCTTTTGCTGGAGGTCGTTTTTTTTTTTCGGGCTACCCCATTGCACATTTTAAACTTTCAAAATTTAAACTTTTTAATCAATTAGAATTTATAAATTTAAAAAAAAAATTTTTTAATTCTTTTTAAAACATTTTTTGTATAAAATTTAAAAAAAAAAAATTTTTTTACCCAGGAGAATTAACATTGTCACAGAGTTGTAATTAAAAAAAATGACTGCTCAAAAGTATTACTTATTTAATTTTGTAAATTTTTTATCCTTAAAAACCCACCCCTTACAATCTTACAATGAAAAAGTACAAAACCGCGGGGGTTTTTTTAAAAAAAACAAGAATTGGGGTTTTGAATGCTACAAAAAAAATTTTTTTTAAGCATAACTCTTTTCAGTTGTTTGATAAAAAATTTTTTTAAAAAATTTTGTTGTTTTTTTTTTAAAAAATTTTTAAAGGGCCTATAATAAAACTTTTTTAAAACCCTTCTTTTTTAAAGGGGGGGGTTTAAAGAGCTGAAACAAGGTAGTGCTCCGTCATATACACACTTTTTAAAGTTTATATTTTTAATTAATTTAGTAAATTAAAAAAAAAAAATATTTTTAATTTAAAAAATTTCAATTTAATGTAAGAAGAACAATTTTACCATCTTTCCTTTGGGGTTTTGAGTTATTTTAAGGGGGAAAAGGATTTTTTATTAAAATTTTTAAATTTGATTTACACTTTAAATTTTTTTTTTTCAAAATTTTAACAGTTTAAATTTGTCAAAATTTTAGAATGCATTTTTTTATATATAGATCCAGAGAATTGAAAAAGGGGGGAAAATCTTTAATTAGGGTGGTAATTATGGGGGTTCTCGAAGATTTTTGACTCAAAAAAAATTTTGGTTAACCCCTTTTTTTAATCATAATTAAAAAACTTTTATGATACATACTTGTTTTTAATAGAAAAAGGCTTTTTAAATACTTTAAAAAAAATTTTTATTGAAAAATTTTCCCGAATAAATCTGGGGTTTTTGGGGTTTTTCCCCCTTTAAGCTCTGGGGAAAATTTTTGTTTGATAAATAAATTTTAACCTTTTTAAAAACCACAAAATTTGGGTTTTTATTGATCCCACACAAAAAAACCATTTTGTTCGTTTTTTTTAACTACAATTTTTTTTTTTACGTTTTTTTTTTAAAAAGGGAAAATTTCATTATTTGGAAAAACCCCCCAAAAATTTTAATTTTTTCCCACGAAAAACGCCGACTTTGATCGCAAATAACTCTAAAAAAACTTCATTTTACAAAAAAAAATGCATAATACATTTTTTCTTAGAAATAATTTTTTAAAGATTTTCCGTTTCAAAAAAATTTTTAAAAAATTTGAAACCCCCAGATGGTTTGGGGAAACCCCCTCCAAGCTAAAGGGCCCCCTTTGGGGTGATATAAATTTTTTTCCCCCTTTACTGTTCCCACCGACTGTCAAAAAATTTAAGGTATTTTATGCCTTTTTAAAAATGCAAGGGGAAAAAAATCTCGTAACTTATGTACAATACAATTACAAAGTTAATAATTAAGGGGTTTAATTAAAAAAAATTTTTTTTAATTTTGGGGAAAATTCATATGTTCTGGCCATGTCTCCATGTGCCTTAAAAAACCCATAATTTAACAATATTTAATTAACGGGGATATTAATAATAGTAAATTACTTTTATTGTAAAAAAAACTAAACATTTTGTACTCTAATTTTTTGTACCGCAAAATTTGTGGTGTTGAACTGGTACTTAGTACCTAAAGTACATTTTCTGACTACTTATCACAGCTCTGATGTCTTTATTTTTTTCCCAAAAGGACTTTTAATCCCAATTAATTTATTAACAATTATTTATGTTACGAACAAGTAAAGCAAATCTATTTTTTTTTAGAAACACTGAACCCTTGGACTATGAGCGTTCCCACAACCACATCTTAAGCGTTAGCCTACGATTGTGGATGCGTCAGTTTTTTCCAGGCTCGTCACCATCAAAGTCAATAGAGTATGCAGACTAGATGGAGAGGACTTCCGAAAGAGTGGATCTTCCAATGCCCGGAAAACAGGAATTGTTCCCCAGTGCTAGCTTGGAACTGTGTGATGTTCCTTGTGTCGTTAGGGAGTTTTTAAGGTGACTTGGCAACAAGGTAAGAAATCATTATTAGAGATTACTAGAGTTACAATAATATTGGATTATTTTAACCAGAAGGCCTAAAAAGTGCGCGTTATTATTTATTAAAGTCGGGAAAATTGCACATTTTCACACATTGCTTTTTAATAAAACACAATTGTTGTGTTTATTCATATATTTTTGGTTTTTAATTAAAGGATGTATAGAGATATTTTTGGTTCAATCCCAAGAAACTTTGGAAATTCCATCTGCTATTGATCTTTGCCATCTCCAGGTGCTGGAGCTGAAGGCCGCTTAATATCTGATGAAGGTAAAAATTTAAAAAGAAATTGATTTCAATGACCTAAAAAAACTTTTTTTCCAATATTACTAATTAAGCCAGTCGTCATTGTTCTTTATTTAAGTAGTTTTCTAAACTAAACGGTTGGTGTTGTTGAGTAAAAAACTAATACCTTCCATAAAACAAAATCAGTTATTTCAAATTTCTACTGTAGAAGTTCTAATGTCCATTCAAAATAGTTTTAATAAAGCAAACATATCATGTTTAATGAACTACATTTATATATGCCAACCAGAACATTCCAACTATTTTTTATATTTCCAAGGTTATATAGGTCATTTGATTTAAAATAAAAGTTTTATAATGATTAGGACAGATTTTTTTATTTACCCAATATGATTTCCAATATTACATTCAAGAGAGGGAAACGAGTAGAATTTATGTGCGTGGTCTCGGAAAAACGAAGCAATTCGGAATATTAAATTTCTATTTGTTTATTTAAAAAATAGAATATCAGAGCTTTCAGCTTTTGTCTGTAAAATTTATTACTTTCTTTTTTTTATTTAAAATGAATATTGACGGTATAATTAACCGATCTTCATTTATTATATTGCATATTTAATTGACATTTGACATTTAATCGATTTCTCTTAATCATAGCATCGTCTAAAATTTTAGAACTTAATGATTTGGTCAGAACGATCGAAATTCAAGGAAGTAACGCTTATAGATTCTTTTTTTTACTCTGAATTAATAAAATAAACGTATTTAAGCAAACCGGCAAAAAAATTGATATTGTAACCAAAACTTGAAGAATTTTACTTCAAGTACTTTTTATTAGGAAGTAATTGTACTTGTACTTGATTAATTTATATCAAAAGACTTAAATATTTTACTTGATTTCCCAAGTAAATTACTTAAAGTATTTTTTTAAAAGGTACTTGAAGTAAAAGAAGTACTTAAAGTAAAAGAAATCAATTGTACGCCAATTTATTTACGACAATAATCGCGCAAACAGGTTAAAATAAGAAGATCGCCCGATCTTTGCTGACCTGATACATTATAGCTCTCAATTCAATTTTAAGGCACCAAGAATGGTAAAATTAAACTACAATTATTTTTAAATACCTTTAATATTATAGGTAATTTAAAAAAACATCGAAATATTGTACAAATACTAGTTTAAACATTTTTGGAAAATATTTTGTATTTGTTTCTAACACGACTTAAAGATACCTGTATTTAAAATTTTCTTTTACAATTCATATACCTCGGCACTTTTTTCTCTTCAAGCTCTTCAGCAGCTTTATATTTTTTTTAATACGAAACTAACTTGTTTTCATTAATGCTTATAATACTTAAAGGTTTATGACTTTAGGGTACGTGCATTAGTTTAATATACATTTGTTGTTAGAGAAAGAAGAAAAAATGATGATTTATTAAAAGGGTAAAACTGCAGAAAAATTTTTAATCACTAGTTTTGGAGGCAAAGTTTTTAAAAATACAAAAATAAAAATGCATTCGAATCAAATTAAAAAATTATATTAGATCTTTAAACCCAAAAATTTTTCTAAAAATAACTTTGCTAAAACTTAATACATACATCACAATAACAGACTTTACGGGTAAGGTAAATCGTTAAATTATAAAAGTATTTATTTTCTTTTGCGCTTACATCATTTAACTTGATGTTATTAAAAAAAAAATTCTAATCAAGTAAAACTACTTTTACTTCCAGTATTTTATTTACTTCAGTTACTTTGGTTTACTGCAAATACTTTGTCTTACTTCAAGTACTTTGTTTTACTTCAAGTACTTTGTTTTACTTCAATTACTTTTACTTCAAGTAAAATACTTGGGTAGTACTTAAAGTACTTTTTAAAACAGCGTAATCTTGGTACGTATACTTAAAGTACTATTTGAGAGTACATACTTTGACAGCTTTGCTGCTAAGTGTTAGCATCCTTTCATGATAATGTGAATTATACTTTTTAAATAATTATGCTGGCTAGTTTTAATTTATTCTATTTACTGGTTAGTAGCCAATGATTATTCCGTATTAAGTCAACTTAAACAAATTAGACGGTTTAAATAGGTATAGAAAACCTTTTACCTGTTTCTTTGATTAAGCAACCTGATGTCTGAAAATTTTGAAGTTCAAGAACTTTATAATATTTTGTTATTATGAGTTTTGTTGCCTGTTAATTTGTTGTTTTAAATTAAAGTTTATTGTAGTAACGTATTTTATCGCCATTATCGTTGTTGGGGCACTGTCCAATGTTAGTTCCTTTATTTTTATCGGGTTCCTACACTAATTTATTGTAATATACTATCTATACAATATCACCACAAGATTAAGTTGGTTTTACCAAATTCCTCGCCAGGATAGGAACTTCCTATATAAAAAATGGAACAAGAATACCTTTGCCATATACCAAATTTTTACTCTTCTTTAAAAAATATACAGCAACAATACTGTAAGCTAGTTGCTAAACTGTATTGTTAAAGCTAGTGTACAAAAATGATAATCTGATACTGTTGTTTTTTTAACAATTAGGTCACGAATCAGACCAAATGTTTGAATTTGACGGCAGCAGTACCGCAGTTTCCATTCCCAACTCTGTATTGGACCACAACGTGCCAGCTATATTTACCATCGCCACCTGGATGAGACATGGAGAACACAGCAGTCAAGACAAACATATCAAGGAGCATATCTTGTGTTCCGCAGATGATCACAGTAAGTTTTTTTTAATAGGTTTTATATTCATCATTGATATGCTGCCATTATTCTAAGACTGAATTATCCACAGTAACAAATGTCGGTTTTAGTTTTTCGCCTATATTTGTAGATTTAAATGCATTTTCATTATGATTGGATGGTAATATATTATTTTTGCTAGTTAATATTAATTAAATTAATTTTATACTAGTATAGTATACGTTTAAACGCAACAATACGAGGGTTGAAAAACAGATGATAAGTCACCTGTTTTTTTATAATTTAAGTCAAGAATAATATCAAGACATATTTAAGGCAAAAGCAATTTAATTATAATCACAGTTTATTTCCAAAAAATTGTGACGTCACCAACAAAGTCTTTCTCTTCATATCCTTAAAGCTACCAGAGTTCACTAAAAGATTTACATGAAAATACTTTAGTAAAAATAACATTCTTTCTTCTTTCTAAAAAAAACAACAACTTGCAGTAATTGTACGGGAAAACCAATTTACTGATGTTTTTCCTTATAGTTCTCTCAGTTTCGTTTTTGATTTCTTAGGATTTTTTGAGATTGATTGAATTTTCATTTATATGGCTGTTGAATTTTTCCATACAATGTTGCCAAATAGAGTCTCTTTTCAGCCACTTTTGTGGAAGGTTGACATCTTAACTTATTACAGATTTTTATCTACAAAAAAATGAAAATTACTCCTTATGTTCGGCCGCAAGATAGAAAATAACGCGTTGTCTCGATTTTGTACCTTCGCGATCAAACCTAAACAATTGGCGCCATTGGCGGCGACAAGAATTTGGAAGACAGCGCCGTACCGTACTTTGCATTTTGGCGAAATATGTATAAATAAATTATGCAATTCTGTCGATTTTAGGCAGGAAATCTTAATTTAAAATAGTACCTGGAAGAATAAAATGTTAGAAATAATAACTTTTATTTTCTATGCAAAAAAATAAAAAAAAAATCGTGATTTTATACAGAAAAATCATATCTTTTTATTTTTTTTTTTAAATCGTGATCTTTTGTCAACCCTCACTGTGATAAGACTCTTTTTTGTTGATTTTTGTTGAAATATTTTTACTCTGTTATAATTTACTTTACATACTATAAATTTATTACTATCCGTTACTGTTAATTTACCTAATAGTAATTATTAAACAAATATGCTTAAAAATAATTTATATATCCACAAAATTATTATGACGGAAATCTTTTATCGGTTTAGATAATTATTGCTACAAAAAAAAGGACTTTTCTTATCCTTTTAGGCCTTTGTTGTGTGTAGAGTTGTAGAGCTACAGTACAAAGTGCTAAAAATTTAAGGTTATATTTAGGTAATTCCAGAAACTAAACTTTTTGACATCTTCTTGAAGGGGAAAGTCGAAAAGCCAATATTAACTAAAATTAAAACTAAAAAAAAAGGTTTAAGTATGGTTTTTTTTTCAAAAATAAGGTGTTTGTGCTTTTTAAAGCACTTTAAATTCTAAAAATATCTACCTGTAACATAGAACTTTAAAATTACAAACACTGACTGATCTCCAAGTTACCTAACTTTCCAGTCCAGGGTCATCCACCGAGGACTGAACAGAGCCGAATTTATGACATTCCTGGTGGATTTTTTTTTCATAGAATCTAAAAGAACACTTAAGAAAATAATATGACAGAATTGAGAATAAATTTAAATCAATGTTTTATTTCTCGTTTTCTTGTGAACGTTCTGCTTTAGCAATTAGCACCAACCCGGCATATCATTTGGTTGGGTTCGTGCAATAAATAAACTTTACTTTCGCGTTTGAGCATTTCCACTTGAACTTTTAAAGGAGGTGGGAAGATCGGCCTTTTTTCACTCATCATATTAGTGGAAATTGAAAGTTTCAATTTGGGCCATTTTATTATATTTATAATAAGTTTAAGTAGCTATATTTAAATCTACAATGAATTGGTAAAAAATCAGAAGGACAAGTACCCAAAAAAAACCTTTAAACCTGCCATTTTTATTGATTTTTTGCCATTTTACAAGTTTTTTGTTCTTTTATTTTAAAAAATTATATGATGCGCTTTGTGCACCGACATATTGCGACAATTTTTCATATTGCAGTTAATAAGCTTATAAACTAGCCCTTATTTATCTAGGACATCGTCACGTCGTCATTGCCAAGCAAACTGAGGACCAAGAGAGTGAAAGGCTTGTACACATTTCCATTTAATTTTAAGGAAATCGTGGAATCAACGGTCACAATGGAAACTCCTCAGCCTCTTTCAACTGCAGATCTATGCAGTGGAGAGGGAGGTCGTGGATGTAAATCCACTCCTCGTGTTCTGGTTTCAGCTGATTCAGCTTACTAACACCTTATAGCCCTTATTTATTTTGGTGTGTTGAGAGCATCAGTTAATTTTTTAAAATAAAAAAACAAAAAAAGTGTAAAATGGCAAACATTTAATAAAAATAGCTAAAGTTAAAAGGTTCTTTTTTGGTACTTGCCAATCTGATTTCTTTATCAATTTAATGCAGATGTAAATATAGATACTTGGATATATTATAAATATAATAAAATGGCATAAATTGAAACTTTGAATTTTCACGAATATGATGGGTGAAAAAAGGTCGATCTTTTCCCACCTCCTTTGAAATCAAATTTTAAAGCTATGTAGCTACTTCGCCAAACTGATGATACTCAGATAGGCCGAAAGCTGATCCTGGGTAGTTAAGTAACCAATTTCCCAAAATACAAAGTCAAAAGCAAAGACAAAAGTGTAAAGCACAAAAGACAAAAGGAACTAACCAGACCGAAAAACCCATCAGGTTCGTTTCTTTAGCTTGTTTTGACTTAGGTTCGTCTGCTCAGTGAGGGTTAGTATCTTTACATTTTTGGAAATTGGGTATTTAATTACCGAGAATCATCATGAACCATCTGTCTCTAATTAGTTAAGTATAAGTTTTAAGGCTAGATGGCTTTAAAATTTGAAAATAATTTGAATTAAAACAAAAGAGAAGATCTCTTATTTATATCGTTTCATAGTTGAAAAATTATTTTTCTAATAATGTTAATAATAAAAGTAGCAATAAACGCCAGACTTTGACAGAATATTGATTTTGTGTGTTTTAGCCTTTCAGGTATTAATTGTTACCTTTTTCTGTTTTCTAATTTAAATCGCAAATTTCTTATATGAATTAAATTAATTATATTGGTACTGAAGTCTAACACGAAGTTCTATTAGTCCGGGAGGCCACCGCAAAAAAGCTGGCCAATAAGAGATACGCATGAAACATTTTTTTAATATAACTCGAATATACACATTTTAAATAAAATAAACAAAATATTGATTTTGGCCAAAAATTTCGCTAAAAATATTTTTTATGTACAGTAAGTAGACCAACTTCGATCCATCTAAAAATTGATACAAAATGTTCTATTCAATAAAAAATAATACACATGTGCCTCGAGACAATGGCACGGGTATTTTATTTAATTTTTTGTGGTCCAATAACTGTACCCATTCCGATCTACTTTAAACTTTTACTTAAAGAAAATTTAAACTCTTTTTTATAAGAAAAAAATAAGTGCCTTCTGTATCTGGATGTTATATACCTGGCATGATGCTTAACATTTCTCGATCTCCTATGCTACTATGTGTATAGCTCATCGTTTAAATATTTTTATTATCCATTTAAATAATAATATTAATTTATAAAAACAGTTACTCGTTCAGAATGATCTTAAGAAAATTTTTATCATATTTGTAACATTTGATTATATTTTAAAGTAGTAAATAAATAGGTAAAAACAATAATTTTATTAAACAGGCTTTAAGCCTAAAAAAGTAGATAGCTTAATTAGAGAAATGTTTTAAAACTTTAACGCTAAATGAACATTAAATTTTTTTTGGTGTTAAAATATGATAGAACTTTTCTCAAGGTCATTCTGAACGAGTAACTGTCTTTATAAATTATTATTAACATTTAAATGAATAATAAAAATCTTTAAACGATGAGCTATAGACATAGTAGCTTTGGAGATCGAGAAATGTTAAGCGTCCTGACAGGTACAAAACCCCCAGATTGAGGAAGCACTTATTTTCTATTTTTTTTTTAATAAAATAGAGTGTTAATTTTCTTTAAGTTAAAGTTTCAAGTGAATCGAAATGGACCAAAAAAAATGAATAAAATATCCATACCACCATATTATCCCACATTGCCTCGAGTTACATGTGTAGTTGGTTTTATTCAATGAATATAACATTTTGAATCAATTTTTTGTTGGATCAAAGTTGGTATACTTACTGTTATATACCTTTTTTCCTAAAATTAATAGTTTTAGAGTTATATTAAAAACAACGATTGTTTCCGATTTTCCTTAGGTAAAAAAATTCAATATACCCGCTGAGCTAAGGCACCAGTGCGGCTTTGAAATGCCTTTAGTTCATAGTAATGTAAAAAAATGTTTTATGCTAATCTCTTATTGGCCAGCTCTTTTGCGGTGGCCTCCCGGACTATATATTGTATTCGAAAACGAACCAATAAATACGGTGTACTGTTAAGAAAATATTACTTTTATGTTGTATTTCTTTTCTTTCAATTCAAATCAGTTTTTCAAGTATTTTTCTAAAAAAAATTACAAGATGGCTACTTTAAGTTTTTTTATATGAGAGAAAAGCCACAAATATGGTTCTGTTTAGTTCTAGTTGAATATTGAAATATGGTTTGATTGCTTATGAAAAGATAACTAAAATAAGTCAGGTTTTAGCTTCTGTTTGCGATGTTTGTTTAATAAATTTAAACTCATTATTAAAGAGTTTATTACTTAAATTATTTATGTTACAACTGCAGTATTCAATTGAAACCCATAAATATTTTGCCAGTATATTTACCTTTAGATTACATAAATGCAATAAAATTTTAAAAGCCATTAACAGTTCAGCACTCTCGTGGATTATGAAGGCCGTTAAGTGTTTTCTTGTGTAATAAGATCTTTAGAAGTAACGCAATGAAACGATTTAAAAGAGAGATTTTATTTGCTCTTTGTTTTTGTCTGTTCCAACTTAATAGAAGTGTATGGAGTATTTTTAATATTAATTGGATGAAGACGTTGTTTAGCCTTTTGTATTTTTTGCTCTGGATTTGTTTTTTAATATTTAATAACCCTTTTATAGGTCCCCCAGTTCACAAAACTTTTGGTAAGATTGGTGTTGTTTGAAAAGAATGAAAATTAAAACTTTTTCTTATTAAAATTCTTAACTACTAACTTTCTCCGAGTTGATTTCAAGTGTATAATAATTAAAAGAACTAACTGCATTAAGAAAGCTTAAAGTGCCGTAATTTAACTTTTCTTAACCAGGCTCTAATACAATGGCGGCGGTTTTCTTTTAATTTTAGAGCGGCTGGAACTTACTTTGAAATAATATTTCGCATGCGAATATTTAAGTTTGTTTAGAAAAGTTTTTAATGATTTTGACCTAAAGTCATGACAGTTATTAGCAAAATTAAAAATAATCAATTGTTTAACTACCAACAAAAGAAAGTATTTTGTTTTTAAGGGGTTTCGAGCTTATGACCACAATGCACTAATTTATCTGTTAATTATTTAGTTTTCATTTATATAATGCTTCACGAAGGCTAAAAGCCCAAGTACTAACGTACCGTGTATATTATGTGAAGTTAGAGCTAGTTTTTTAATACCAAATTTTAAAACTTAAAAGTTCGAAAAGGAAGAAAAGACCTCTACAAGCAGCAAGTTACACTGTCTAGACACCCTAGTTAGGACGAAACGAACAAGTGTAGGGCGAACTGCTCTTCGTTGCAGAGAATTAGGAATATTAAAAGTTGTGGTAGTCGCAACTTTTAAGACAGAGACACAATATTTCAAGCAGGGTGTGATTTGAGATATATACAGAGTATAAAGATAAGAAAATAAATAATTTATGGCTTGAAAGAGAAATCCGAGCTTTTTCAAAGCTGCTGCGACTAAAGGTATAATATGTTTTATGCCATTTAGGCTCATTTCTAACTTGATAAATACTTAACGTTAGCGTATGTACGGTGTACCAATTTGAAGCTACGTTAGGATTTCTGAAACTGCAAGAGAAGGTTTGATCGAAGCAGGGTGCATATTTAGGTATTTATTAAAATCCAAATTCAGAATTAAAAATACCTGAACAGTTCAAAAGAAAATTGAGAAAAATCGAAATATTCCAGATTTATTATTGTTACTTATCCTACTATATAAGACAACATAACCATTTTGTCAGTTTAAAGTTTTGGACTTTTAGGGTCATTATCAGCTTCATGTTTTAAAATTTGAATTTGTATTTTTACCGATTTTTTAAATGAACGACTTTTATTTTTACTCGCTTACTTAAAAAGTTAACCCTGCATTTTCGTGTAAAAATAAGACACCGGTCAAGTGGATGTACAAGAATTGCGCACTTTATTGCTGTTCTAATAAGCGTTCGTGTTTTTTTAGCTGTAAATAACTTTACACCAAATTTAATGGTAATTATTATAAAACGCAACCTATTTGCATTTGTGAATGTTTACAATAAAAATATTTAATAGTTTATTTTAATTTTTTGTTCATATTAAAACACCGCCGAGATTTGATCTAGGAAATCAGTATAAGAACCTTCTGGTTCACCATTCATGGATTGTAGATTTGCTTGGTTTGGGGTATAGTGCGCAATTCGTGCGCCCGACTTTATTCTGCCCAATTGACTACAAATGCCAGCATTGAAAGGTGCTTTTATATTTACCTTATAGGCTGGATTTATCACCATGTGATTTATGTATTTTTGGGACGCTCATTGCGGGGGTTAAAAATTTCAAGACGCCGACCAAATTGCCGACTTGGTACAAAAACGGCTTCGCGCCCAGCCAGAAGCAATCTTTAAAAGTGGCTTATGAATCTTTCACAACGATGGCAAAAGCGCATAGACGTAGAGGGTAAACCGTGGAAAAATTTTATAAAAATCATTTAACTCGTAAATAAACGATCGCCGATAATAGGTATTTAACGCACAAGGGATTAATAAGGGGGATTAATGACACCGGCACATAAAAAATTGTCTGATGTCGGGGTCCCACCATAGTATATTATTTTAGTGTTTTGGGTCGCTGAATCTTAATCCGGGGTCGGTTTGAACCCATCACCTCAGTCAGGTCAAGGTTTTTTCAGGGTCAAATTGGAAAAAACTTTTTTCCCCAATTTGACCTTGAAATGACTGATCCTGATGAGGTGACCCCGAATTCAGATTCCGATTCAGCGACCCAAAATAATAAAATATATTGTGGTGGGATCCCGAGATCAGACAACTTTTTTTTGTGTGCCGTGTGATCGAGGCCATTTAAGGGTTAGTTTATTATTAATCGCCAAATAATGCACGGGTTAGTTAAAATATTTTTAGCGATCGATTTTTTATTACATTTTTAAAACAATAGTTTTTTTCGGATTTATTTCGGGTTTAGGCAGCCAACCTGAAAAATGTCAATGTTGATATTTAAATAACATTTCGCAAGGCTGCCTCTAGAAGGTATATGCTCGAATAATGACAGAGTTTTGTTAAGTACAAAGTTCCAAACTACAACAGTCAAGCAAAACTGTGAACTTATCTATTCAAGAAAAATTAAATAATGACTAATATTTATTTAAGCTGTTTTAAACACAACATTATTAATATTTTATAAATCAAGATTATCTTTGTGGTTAAATTCTAAACTAATAATTTGTTTGCAAAATGATTTCCTTTAAAGGAACTGACTAAATTAGGAGAGTTTAAAATTACCTAATTTAACTTTTATCTTTTACGATCGAAAGATTTCTTGCAATTTTAAAGCCACCGAAACATTCTTTTAAATAGTAATATTTCGCAGGCGAAGTCTGGAGTTTACTTAGTAGAAACTTTAAATGGTTTCACGCTAACTACCTTAAGTCATGAGATATATTAAGAAAATTAAAACTAATCTTAATAGTAAGTTTGCTGGATTATTATTTCTCACTAAATCATTGTGCAATTATGCATCTTAATTATTCTATAACAATATTTGGACACTTTTTTTTACAGAAAAAACTACCGTACGAACATCACAGATTTAAAGAAACAGTCAAAATTTTGAAAAACGAAAATGCTGGAATATTTTATATATCGTCTGTTTACTACCAATAATACCTCCTTAAAGTCATGCTCATGGCAACCCTTTTTCCGGAAAACTTTAATAAGTATGGATATCCAATCAGAACTTCAAAAGCTGTATTAAAATAAATATATACCAAGTTATTTAACAGTTTCGTTTTCCATTAGCTTTAGTTTTCTTTTAAAGTATAATTTTATATCTCCCAAACATAATTTTAGATTCTGTTGATAAAGGTATTGGTGGTAAACAGTAGATAAGATGGTGGAACTAATACCGTAATCTAACAGATCTTTCATTATTAGTTTTTGCCCAGCAACAATGTTTTTTGAGAAAACAAAGTTTGGACGATCTTCTCGACTTTTGTCGGTGAGGTCACAACACAGAGTTTTATTGCCAAAAGTGGAAGTTAATTGATCGATGCACTTCCTATATTGATATGGTCCACGTCGAAAGTCGTATTAAAGTACTGCACGAAATTTTTTCCAAGTTGATTTGATTTTATTGCTGATACTTAATTTTTAAGGGGCTGTTAACGGAAATCGCGCTCAAATTACAAAACGTTCTGAAAAAGGTGGTCAAAATATGAAACTTTCTAGTGGAGTGAGATGGCACATGACAACTCTCAGTATTGCGACGGCTATTAAGTAAGTAGTGCCTGTTATTATCATCGATGGAGTAAACGATACAGTAACTAAAGTAAGTTTCTGTTTGACCTCCGACCAGTAAAGTCACGCTATGAAGAGTTACATAGGTTTTTCCGGGAAGGGCGGGCGGCGGTGCCGTATCTAGTGATTTTTTACCGTCGGGGATCATGGAGAAACTCACGCCAAATAGTGGAGCCCTTTTCTTGTGGCCAAGCGCTGTGAACGGGAGATTCATATAACCTGTCCCTTTCTGTTTTTTGTGGAGGCACGAGGTACCTTTCAAATGGCGAAGGTGGATGCGTGCGCAGCAGGAAGCGACAATACTAACAGAAAGCGGTTATTCGTAATACCAGTAGCAGTTCTTGGTTGGACCGCCATTGTTTGTCCCTTCATGATTCAAGACATTGAAAAAATTTAAATTTGTGAAAAATTTTGGAATTTCTGGGGGTTTCGAGCCCGATATCCAGATTTTCCACCGACAAACTTTAATTTTACTGTAAAATTATGAAGTGCCTTTATTTATGTGACGTCTTTCGAAACAATATGTTGCTTTCCCTAAATTTAGTTTCGGCAAATTCTATTGTGCTTTGATGTAATATTAATTTACATAGCAGACGTGGAGAAACTCCCACAAGTTCTATGCGAAATGTGTTGGATTCGTTAAATTAAATGATGCAATTTAAATTAATTTAAGCAATAACTTGAAAATGAAAGGTAAGTTAGAAGGTATGTGCAATTTAAAGAAAAAATATTATTTATAGAGGTTTTAGATAACTCTAAAACTAATAAAAGTAACAACACAAGTTGGGATGCTTTGTCTAATAAAGGCAAGGCTTACAAAACTAGTGGGAACCCAATGTTAAGCCAAGATGGCGACATATGTGATCCTTGGTGAAAATTATCTCACCCGCTAATTTTATTATGAAACAACAGTTTAAGCATTTTTTTATAAAAAGAAATAATAAAATTTATATTAAGGATTAAAGTTAATTTTAAAATGTGCTTAAAATTACTCCTGATATTTTTAAAAATATGCGAAAATTTCAAAACACTTTAAGCGTGGATTTTAGAATATCACCAAAATTTTGTTAAACTGTATTAAAATAGAACACAGTTTCTGTTCGTACTCGGTCGCGTCAACATGTATAAAGGGAGCACACTGATTTCTCACGTGAAAACGTGCATGCCGGATATGAAAATGTGTTGGGGCCCCGAAGAAGATAGGAAACTCCTATCGAATTAATAAGGGGTCCTTCTTCTGGTGCTAAGCGCTGTGAGCGATAATTCCTAGATCCTGTTTTTTTGCGCTTCGGTGTCATGCACGAGGTCTTTTGCCATAGCGGTAGAGGATGCGCGCACAGCGGGAAGCGTTAAAACTGACAGAAATCATTATGCGCAATACCAGTAGCAGTCCCTGGTTTGATCTCCATCGATTTATGGCTATTATCAATTTATATTTAATTTTGTGGAATCATCGGAATTTCTGGGAGCTACAGAGCCCGACATCCAGATTTCCCAGCGAGATCGCAAAGTGTGACTGGAAAGAGGAGAGCTGGCCAATTGCCGCAGAGCAGCGCCAAGAAACAATATTAGAAATCAAGAAAATAGAACACATAGAAATTAAAACACATTTTTTATACTAAGTTATAATCTTATTTTAATAATATTTTGCAAGAGTATTTATTTTCAGTCCGGTTAAAAATAATTAAGTTTTCGGTCTTATCTACGGCATATCTTGGCAGTTTTTTAGACTATTTTTGGACTGGTCCAATTGAAATATTTTACAAACCATTTGTGGTTTAATATTTAAAGACTTTGTTTTAATATTTGTCAGCTTAGTGGCTTTAAGAGGGAGCGAATTTTAAGTTTACGTGGCAGGTGTATCAGTTGGAGAAATTTAAAAAAAGGCCAGACTACGTATCATTTTAATATTTTATCAGGTATGAATCTAAGACCCAGGACACAAAGCTAGTGTCACAAAAATGGTCTTAGGAGAACAACAGGGAGTCAAGATAGCAGATGACTTGGACGATTCAAAAACAGTGGTTTATAGAACATGGAAGGGTGGATTCCTGAGCATCGATACAACCGATTGCAATGATGCAAAAATAGACTTCTGTAGAATCAGGAATGGAACCAGGTGATTTTTAGTAATGAGTCTTGCTTTTGTTGGGTATGCATAATAATGCATACCCAACAACCATTGCTTAACAATAGTTAAGCAATGGTTAAAAGACGACGTGGTGAAAGACGTAATCCACATCGTTAGTATAATGATATGAAGCACTATCGGATATGGTAGCAGGGCACCTCTAGTCTTTATGAAAGATCCTTTTGGTCTATTTAAAAAGTAGTGAAACCACACGTCCTTTAATATCTTGGGATGATAGAAAATTCCATTTTTAGACAATACCAGACCACATGTGGTTAGAGTAACCAAAGACTTCTGATCGAACGTGTGCAACCTAGGATGTCCTCACACAACAACTCTTAAACATGAGTTAGAGGTGGGATCGAATAAGATATCCCAAGAGAATACAGACCACCTTTCACCTTATTACATCAATGCACAGGCATGTCAGTGAGTGTATAAGATAATCGAGAGTCTTCAATACATTGTTGCTACTGTACATACGCATAAAATTAATAAAATATATTCTATGTATAAATTGGTGTTTACCTTTTACACATATTCAGCTTGCTCTTCGTATGTAAAACTTTAAATATAATTAAATGAGAGAGAAAAATTTACACCTCACAGCGTGGAGGTTTTTAAATTAAATTAACTGATGTGTCGGCATTACTTTAAATTTAGTTAGTCTTTGTGAAATGCTATGCCCCTTTAGCAGGGTTTTAACCATAATTTCGGGGTCATTATGAATGTTTTTTGTATTTAATAAGGGATTTTTATTTCTGCCCGCTGCACAAAGGAATGCTTTTAACAGAGTATATTTTGTATAGGGTAATTTCGGGTGTAATAAAGAATATGGTGATTCAGTTACTCAAAATACAGTATCATTACAGGGTGTTTTTCTTTATATACAGAGACGGCCTTTTAAAGTACTGAGATCTAAAATTAGACCTACTTCTTTTTTGACTTTGCAAGTGTTTTACTAATATACCTGTAGTAATAAATGTTCTTTTT
This sequence comes from Listronotus oregonensis, assembly GCA_019359885.1. Classification (NCBI taxonomy): domain Eukaryota; kingdom Metazoa; phylum Arthropoda; class Insecta; order Coleoptera; family Curculionidae; genus Listronotus; species Listronotus oregonensis. The sequence continues at coordinate 18,246 of JAHBCN010004638.1, read as the reverse complement.
TTATTAATACAGATAGTTTCTTTATTAATACAAATCAGTAAAACAGTTGCCATGACAAAAAATAACTGGGCTCTTATTCAACATAAGGTTTTTGGTGCGATCTCTGCTCTTTTTTCTAAGTTTATTGAATCTCGAAAAGAAGTGATAATTCTTCTTCAAAAGTTTTAATAGTCCCATTGATAAGGGTAGACAAGTTCTGTAATCCCGGATTTAAAGTTATTTTTTCCGAGTAGAATCGAATTTAGAGTATGATAGATAAAATGTAGCAGTTTTTTTTCTGTTTAATAATAAAATCCTGCCTGCAATTGAGATTCTAAACCAATTACGACCTTTAGAAACTCAGGTTCATAGCAGATTGCAAACTTCTTAAATACCTCCTATATATACGATGTTACCGCCGTGTGTGAGTCCGTCAGTAATAAAAGGAAGATTTTCAAAATCGAATATCTCAAAAACCACTTAACATAACTTTTTAATTTGTGCACAGGTAATAAGAAGGCTTATGTGAGTTTACTTACCAAATCTCATATCTTGTGTGGAACAATAACGAAGTTATGATAAGGGGGGAAATATGCTGAAACCTTTCGTGTATTATGAACACTGTGGATATCAGGCCGAAACTTGGCCTGGCGCCCTACCGTGCGTCTAGATAACCAAGTGATTTTCTGTTTAACATCTGAAAGCGCAAGCGACACGAATAGCTACGGATATCGAACATCTGTCCTTAAAATACCCTTATTCTGTAAAAAAGTATGCTTTAAAAGCAGGAAAAATACATCTAACTGGTGAAATAAATAAAACAACTAAAATATTCTTAAAAAGTAGTCAATTCATATTTAAATAAACAAATATTGAAAAATCGTTCAATAGGGCGCTCAATGAAAACATCTTTTAAAGAAAAAAAAATATATTAGATTACTAAAATAATTCTATTTTTATTATAAGGTAAAATTTTTGTTATAACAGCAAGTAGTTTTTTTGTAATTGACTTTAGCGCCATTACTTTCGAAATGATAGATGACCATATGACATTTATTTTTTAATCCTGTGACAGTCCACGAAGGCTGAGGCCTAAGTACTAACGTACCGTGGGTGTTTTAAGTGTGGTGAGAGGGAGTTTGTTCACACAGGACTTAAATATTTGGAGATTGGGAGGAGAAGAAAAACTTCTGCGGACAGCAGGTTCCATAGTCTTGACACAGAAAGAAGAGATATAGGTCTATAGTTAGAAGGGAGAATTTTGGATCCTTTTTTGGGGACAGGTTGCACATAAATATTGTGAACTTGGTTTTCGCTTTTTAAAAGAATGTACATCTTTAAATTTTGGAGAGTAATCAGTATGTAATGAAACAAACCCTTTAATGATACTGTTTTTAAGGTAACTGAAATATCATATTTTTTATTACACCCTAAGTTACCCTACACAAAATCTACTCATCTGTTAAATGCATTTCTTTGTGCACCGGGTAGATATAAAAATTCTTTATTATATACAAAAAACATTCACAATGACCCCGAAATTATGGTTTAAGCCTTGCTGAACAGGCATTGCATTTCCCAAAGACTAACTAAATGTAAAATAAAGCTGACAACTTGGTTAATTTAATTTAAAAACTGTCATGCTGAAAAATAAACCTACTTAAAGGATTATATAGAATATTAATATGAAAATAAATGGCATAAAAACTCTGTTTCGTAATAGAATTACTGTAAATAAATTTTAAATTTAATCTTTGACAATATTGAACCATATTAATTTTTAATAAATTCAATTTGGTCTCGTATTAATAATGTCAATCATTTTAAAGGGGCAAAATATAATCGTCATTGGTATACGGCTAAACTAATTTGTGTTGTCTATGTCATTTAGACCCTGTCACACTTACACATTTACATCAATTACCTTTAATTAAATTATCACAATAAACACCAATTATTTATTCAATAAAGAAATGGTCAGCAGCTGAGTTCAGTCTATGTTATGAAGTCCTATTTAAAGGATTGATTTGACATTTGTTTTTTCGACGGCTGTTTATAAATAATTATTATTAATATATACAAAATCATTTAGGGCCGCTTGCACCGATCGTAATTTAAGCTTAGCTTTAAATTAAACAGGGCCTTTTAAAATATCAACTTGCACCTCCTACCAAACTTAGCTTAAAGAAGTTTAAGCGAGACTTGTTAAAGGCCGCCAAAAGTATGGGCTTTAAGAGGAAAAGCCTGGTTTCCTAACCTTAAATTTTATTTAATATTTGCTATTTGCATTTTTGTGTCAATTTGATTGTTTGCGAGTGTTTTGTTCCAAACATAAAATGGAATGGAATAAAGAATTTGATAATGATATGGAACTGTACTGTACAGTTTTAATTTTTATCAAAAGTACAATTTTTTACTGTCTAAGGGACCCCCTCCTGTACATTTTATTTCAAATTTTTCATTGGCCGCTGCTTTCCTTGGGCTTTTTTTTGTTTTTATAATTTTTTTTTAATGTTGCACAGTTTCTGTAACACAGGTGAAACAGCGATAAATTCATCCTCAATTTCCGTCTAAGCACGGTTTTTTCTGGCCTGGTCAGTCTTTTTATTCTCAATAATATTATGGTGTTTAGAAAGTATATTCAAAAGTGTCATCTTTTCTTCATTTAAAAAATTGGTACCGCGTTATCTTCTACTCTCGCTCATTTTGGTAGCCTGCTAAACATCTACAATCACCACAAGCCAGAAAATATGACATAAACATAATCATGAGATGCGTGACATAACTTTAGACTTCAGAATCTTTTCCCTGTGAAGTTAGTTGGAGGTGCCGGGCAAATAGTTTATTTGCCCGGCATAGTAAAACCCGCTAAAAATTATAGCGGTTCAACAAACCAAATTTAAGCCACGCTTAAATTTTTTAATTTGGCTTAACAAAGCCGAGCTTAAATTTTAATCGGTGCAAGCGGTCCAATAGCCCTTATCAATGCATGATTTTCTATTAATAAATGATTATAATACAGGCAACTAAAAATAGACAAAGCAAACATTTGGCCTTTTTATAACCTTGTCATCCAATAACAACCATTAAAACATTTATCAAGTTGGTTGCCTAAAATCAAAATAGATTCCGAAAAAAGTTGAAGAAAAATTACGGTTTCCACAATTTAATAACAACACTATCGCTAAAAAATATTTTAATTTGGGCATTGATTGGCGATTAATGATCATTGGGCATATTCAAATTGCGGCCCAAATAGGCGGGTATAAACTTTTTCCCAGTTCATGTATGGGGATATTTTGATCCTAAAATTATTAAAATAAATTAAATATGGTTAACCATGGCAAAATTGCTTCCTAAAACAAAAAAGTTTACTGTTCCTACTTTTAGTGATTTATCACGTTTGAAATATAATTGGGGAAAGTTAAAAACCGCCTTTAACTAACCAGAACTAACCATGACCGACCAGAACTGAGGGCTTCTGAAATTATCCCTACATAGATGTTATAAACAAAATTTCAATGTGATGTTGATTACGGGCCGCATTAATTCCATCCTGGTTGGGTCAAACCAGGTAATCATTTATTAACTGAGAATTCTATTCAGGCTAAACAGTTCTTACTTTTAGTGATTTATCACGTCTGAAATATAATTGGGGAAAATAAAAAGTCGCTTTAACTAACCTCAACTAACCATGACCGCCGGAACTGAAGGCTTATGAATTTGCCTAAATTATTCCTACGTAGAAGTTATTAACTAAGTTATTAATTTTTAATATGGTATTTATTACGGCAATAATTCCCTTCTCTTTGGGTCAAACCAGGTAATCATTTATTAACTGGAAATTTTATTTAGGTTTTTTATTTTGGGGCGCAATTTGGCTATTATTTGCGCCTACCTGATGATTTGGGTCGCAATTTGACAAATCCGAGATCATTAATCGCCCTGATCAATACCCTTGTTTGTTAAATACCTGTACGTTTATTTTATGTTAAAGGGGCCGTTCAAGTATTACGTAAGCAGTTTTATTACAATTATTTACCCCCTCCCCCATGTCAGCAAAATAAGGAAAGCTCTTACCCCTCCCCCTCCCATGCTTACGTAAACATCGGTATATGCATTTTTCTTTTAATTTGTGGGAATCCTCAAAAATGCGTATCATTTTCAAGCATAGACCATATGTGGGTTGTCATATGGGTAAAAAAGTTAATAACTACTGCTGACCTAATTACCTTCTAGACACCCCACCGCTCATGTCATCTAAAAAATAAAGCAAAACAAAGACCTCTCCGCCCCCTTTAATGCTTACGTAATACTTGAATGGCCCCAAAGATATAAAAACAAAATATTTTAGAAATAAAATTGCCTCGAGTTTCCAAACTTTTGAGAATGCTTTTTCATGTCGTGTTCAGTTTTCAGAGAAACAAATGGAATCGAACTTTTTTGCGTGTTTTTTTGACATTCTAAAGTTATTTAATTTGAGTAATAGAATTGGTATTTTAACTTTTGAAGCGGTCTTAAATAATTTCTTTAGGGTTTAAAACCAAGTTATTTTATATAAGATGTCTGAGTTTTTTTTTTCTGGAAAAATCTGTCTGGGCACTTTAAATGCCGTTTCTGTTTATAAATTAAGAGGATTTCAACAGGGGATTTTCAAAAAAAAATGAAAGAAAACGTTATTTTAAATAAAAGATTAAAAAATCTGATTATGCCCAACATTTTTTCGTTATTTAAAAATAAAACATTTGAACGTTCTAGTAGGTACCTAAAATAAAGATTATATTATGTATCATACACTTTTTCAGAAAAAGTATATTGATATGATAATATATATTTTTAAATCTTAATTTATGCGACACCGCTTATTACAGCTGGTATGATGCTTGGGAATCAAAATTAATATTTTTTATATTTTAATATTGGACCTCTCACCGTCAGATGACTGTGCTTGGCGTAAGTGGTAGCACGTGTACCCAGTGTCGCACTTGGCCACCGGGTAAATGCCCGGTGAGCCAACGTCGTGGGGGTCACTCACAGAGGTAAAGTGGGGAAAAAATCCAAAGTAATAAAAGTCATGTTATGAAAAAAATATGCATTATAAAAAATATAATTTGGCAATTTTTATTTTCCTATAATTCCAACATATATCTAGACACACGGTAGTGCACCAGGTCCAATGTCGGCCTGACGCACGCAGTGTGTAATTTACACGAAAGATTTCAGCGTGTTTTCCCCTCATCATAACTTCGTTATCGTTCCACATACAGGTATGCGATTTGATATGGAAATTCACATAAGTATTGCAAATATTGATATTGTTATGTCAAGTGATTTTTGAGATGTTCTATTTTGAAAATGGCTTATTTTACTACTGACTGACTGACTCACTCATTGACTCATCAAAATTATGGAGCACTTACACCGAATGGACTAGAAACTTTAAATTTGGTATGTAAGTAGGCTGTAGGACATAAGTAAAGAAAAAAATTTTAAAAAATGCATTTTATTTGGGACAACCTGAACAGGGGAGATAACATCGTATATTTAAGGGGTATTTTAGAAGTTTGCAATCTGATTGGACCTCAGTATCATAAACTAAAAAAAAGGAAAGGGTCATACCAAACACACTTATTATAAAATAAGGGCCAAGTTCCTATCCAGAAAACTCGGCCTCTTAAAATACTGAGATCTAAAATTAGACTAAGGTAATGTTGCCAAATGATAATTTGATAAAGGGGGGCTGATGGGTCTAAAAGGAAGGACTTTCTTAAAAAGAGAGGATATTCGCAATATTCTAATCATATTTAGCTGAACTGCCAATTTTTGCAAGAAGATCTTGATTTTTTTAACAAATAGTTATAAAAATCTTCACATGACATCTTTTAAAATTGTATTAATCAGCGAAAACACTTCACATTCGCGTTATGTCCGCTTATACAAAAATAAAATTCACAGATATTAAGAAGTTCTGAAAAATATTTAATGTTTTTAGCATTTTGTAAGTAGATTGTCCACTGTTTATGCAACTTCGATTTAAGAAATAAAATCAGGTTACAAAACTAATCATGTAGTTTAACATCGTCAATCTCTACACCTCTGGCGCTCAAGAACTCAATGCATGGAACTAAATCATTTAATTTTAGGTTTTTCTCTTCTTTCAGTAACGTCATCCACTCTTTTTAAAGACGTATACCAAAAGAATAACATACGATAGATAAGGGAGGACGGGAGAACAAAATATGGAAAAAGAGGACATGTCCTCCTTTTAGATACCATTTGGCAACTCTAGAGTAACGTCTTTTTTAACTTGGCTAGTTTTTTAACGATTCGCATGTATAAATGAAAAAAGAACATTTGATAATACAGACAGATCATTACAAAACTTGCAAAGTAAAAAAGTACTTGGTCTCATTTTAGATCTCACTACTTTAAGAGGCCGATATTTTTGGATAGGATCTTGGCCCTTATTTTAGATAAGTGTTTTTGGTATGATAATAACAGTACAGAAAGCGTTTGAGAGTCATAAGCGTACAAAACATAAATGTTTAAGGTGCTAATATTGAAAAGATGTCGTATAGCCTAATACTTAAATCTTAAATTGGAAAGTACCATGTTTGCCAAAACACATTTTAACACATTTCTGTAAGAGTTTAAGTTAACTGTTTAAACTAATTAAAAATATTTTTTAAGCAAACCTGTACAAGTGTTGTAGCTTTTAGATTAATGTATTACTAATTCGTAAAAAACATAAATAATTTTAAACTGGATTTTTTAGTTGTTTCAATGACACTACCATCAAAATGTGAACAGGTATCCGTATCAATCTGACGGATGTTAATGGCAGAGTAGACGAATATTTCCCCCATTTAAACGTGCAAAAAATAGACGTTCTTACATCGAAAATATTTTAGATTTAAAAATACACGAAGTATCGGATAACGTTCTAATCCTCGTTGGTGAACCCCGTACAATTTCAAAAGTAGTTTTGTATAAGCACTCAGGCTCAAAATCAATCCTATAAATATTTTAAAATTCGAATTCCTTAGGTTTTCTCCGTTCCACTTTAACTCAATGCCTCTAGTTTATTCCTGATTCGGTTTTGGCAATTGCTGCCGCCATACTTTAAAATAATTTGCATACCAAACTAAGAGAATGACTAAAACTCTCAAACGTTCTATGCTTAACTACCTTAAGTCTGTGGAACTGAATAAGATGTTACGAAAATTAATGAATGCAATAAGTTTTCGAAATCGATAGTTGGAACGAGCCTTTTGTTGCCTTGTGGCAGTTTTTCACATACATTATTTTATCCGTCACTTGAAACGGAAATTATTGAAATTTTTCAGTAAATCGAGATATTCTTGCATGCAAATTTGATTAGAAACCGCGAACTAGTTTATGAATACGTACAGGGTCTTTGATTATAATAACGTGGCATCTGGAGCCTTTATTTATGAAGATAGAAAAAAATGTAGGTTTTTTCCCTATTATCTTTTAAAATTATCAGTAAAAAAATTTCGCTGTAAAAAAATTAAAAAATATGAGCAACTTTAACTTTTTTAATGGAACACCCTGTATATTATGGGCCAAAACGAAATATCTTTTTTTCTGATTTCAAATATATATACATTGATGATATTTAAGTGAACAGTTTTTCAGATATTTCAGCTTAAATTATAAATAAATTGAAAAAAATCATATTAGTATCAAGAAAGCCATGAAAACAATAAAATTGTTATAATAAATTTGACGTCTTGATACTGTAAAAGGTTGAAGTTTATCATTTTAACTATTAGGAATAATTCTTTTGTCGATGGGCTATTTAGAATAACAAAAAATCGTTATTGGGCGTCAATGGCAACAAGGCTTATGCGGCAGGATCCAGAGTTTTTCAATAAAATTTATTCACCGACGATTCCGTCTTCACTTCAGCAGGTTTAATCGCAATAATAAACATTATTGGTTCAAAGAACACCCTCACCAAATTTAGCAACATAACAATTTTATTATTTCCATGGCTATCTTGATACTCAAATGATTTTCTTTTCAATTTATTTATAATGTAGGCTAAAATATCTTAAAAACTGTTCAATGTATATATATTTGAAATAAGAAAAAAAAGATCTTTCGTTTTAACTCATAATATACAGGGTGTTCCATTTAAAAAAGTTGAAGTTGCTCATATTTTTCATATTTTTAATGCAATATTTTTGTACTGATAATTTTAAAAGATTTTATGGAAAAAAACCTACCATTTTTATATAAAACATTTTTTTCTATCTTTAAAAATAAAGGCTCCTGATGCCACGTAAATCTAATCAAAGACCCTGTACACCATTTCTTAGGTGCCACACAGAAAAGAAAACAGTTTTTTTTTCAAATTTTTACATGAATTTAATAATATAATAATATATATTATATATATATATATATATATATATATATATATATATTATATATATATATATATATATATATATATATATATATATATATATATATATATATATATATATATATATATATATATATATATATATATATATATATATATATATATATATATATATATATATATATATATATATATATATATATATATATATATATATATATATATATATATATATATATATATATATATATATATAATAATAATTTTAACTTAAATTTTGCATGCCTTTTCTATCACGTCTAGGTTTTGTTCTTGTACATACCTGTACTATATCTTTAACTATACTGGAATAGGTTTGATTTGTAACACTATTACGCTAGTAGTATGCACGTGATAGGAAAGACATACCATTTAATAAATTTTGTCGTTCGGTAGAAAAGCACTATTTTATAATTTGAAATACATATTTAAATACATATTCAATTTAATCATCCTGAACATCAGTACACTTGTTACAGTGATCTTCTAATTTATTGATTTTAACCCTAAAATGACATTCCAAAAAACTATCGAAATACGATTCCACTGTTTATCTCTTCGTTTAATCAAAATCGTTTCCCACGCTTACATTTTTTGAGATGTGAGTACAGTCAAAAATCAGAGAATGCTAAATCTATTAAACAATTTATATTCTAATTCATTGGTTTTCGTAATGGTTTTTTCGATGATAAAAAATGATTTTTTCTTTTTTAACCCAGATATTTTTTACAAATTTTTACGACCAATTGGTCCAAGAAGTTATCAGTAATGATCAAATTAATTGTTTTATTAGTTTGGGGATAATCCATGAATAAAGTTCCTTTTGCATTCCAAAAAACTGATGCTAATACCTTCTTGACGGATTTCTGAACCCTAACTTGCTTCCTGGGTTCACACCATTCCTAAGCCTCTTGCTCTGATTCAGTACTATGTCCACTTTATAATGATGAAAAGACGAACAAAATCCTTTTTATTTTTTCTAAAACGCTCCAAATGTTGCTGAGAAAGCCGAATTCCAATGTTCGAATTTCTGGTGTTAATGCAACGAATTCTTGGATAGAAATAATGTAAACAAACCTTGTTTGGCATTAATATATTCAGGGGGGCAAGGCGGGATAGTTCTTGTAAACACACTGCACCGGCAACATTGATTAAACACACTGAATAACACCACTTCGGAAATAATAACTTTTTCAATGTTTATGGCATTGCACCATAAATCACATTTTTTATAAATCGATGATTCTTTATTGTTTAAAAATATTTTTAAAGCCACAAAACTATTTTTGTTTTTTATCTGAAGTGACGGACAGATATGTCATTCACTTGAGATGCTCAATTCGATTGCTGTTGAACAAGTCAGTTTACAAAACGTGTTATTGAATAATACAACCTACTAGAAAAAGATAAAATGACGTCGGAGTGCCGTACAACACCTGATTTCATATAATTTTTTATTAAACGATACAGCAGTGGTCCAAATTTACCTTGTTGTCGGGGCAATCGGATCTTGAAACGGTCATATCAACAAATGTTTATATTTATATCGATGTTGCCTATATTAACACAAAAACCAATAGTTTTGAATAATTTTATTACATTTTCAAGATAATTTCCTGATTTTGATTTTTAAGATCTGGCAATTTGTTTACGTTTTTCCAAAACAAAAACAAACAGATCACTAAACCAAACACACTGCCTACAAACTGGCGTTGCGTTAATTCTAGTCCTTGAGTTCGTTGTGTTAATGCTTTTGGACCTTCTTTACGTAGATTGTCTACATGACTTGTACGACTACGTTTTAATTCAGCAACCCATCATTCCATTGTTATAAGTGAAGCTAAAGAATCCTTACACTGTTATTAATCATTCATAATTTTTTTTGCTACATCTTTTAAGAATAAGAATTGTATTACTGTATGATATTTAATTTTTTTAATTGAAACTTTGAACAGCTGTAAATATACGAAAATGTTAATAGATCTATTGCTACAGAACGACAATACCTATTATGTGATCAATAACAAAAAATGACCATGTTAAATACTATAAAAATATATAAAAGCCTTTAAAGAAAAATTTGAAAAAACATTTTAAAATGATCCCAAATTTAATTAAATGGATTTTCCCCATTACTCATAATTATAAAAGCTTCATTGTGTGAACATTAAATTTTTAGCATCTTTCAAATTCAGTTTTATAATTTCATTTATATCCCCATTTGTTTTACCTGTCACCGGCCGGCCGGACATTGCAAAATTATTTTATTTTACACAGTACAAAATATAATCGCCATTATTTCGAAACTAAACTAATTTGTCCTGTGTGGCAGTTCGCAAATGATACATTTATAATTAAAAATCCATTGAGCCCCTGTCATACCAAATAAACAACGACAATTAAAATGGCACTGTTGAAATATGTGACTCTGTGGCCTAATAGACGAAAGTTAATGTGGGTGCAAAAATGTAGTAAAAAAAACTAAAAACTGCTCGATTAATAGCTACATTAAAATTGGAGGCTTTTAAACGTGCAATATTCTGCAGATGGTTTTTAGGTCGTATTTCCACGTTGGTTATCGATAATGTTTGAAAATGTGCGAGGTAAAAATTATGACAACCATTTAAGCGTTATTCGGCAAAAATTTATCAAAGCAGGACAGTCGTGTAATTTTTGCTTTCCATTAATTTACCAAGTTTGCTTTCTGGATAGTTAAAAATAGGAAAACATCTAAAAAATCCGGCACCCATAGAACCTAGATTTACGGGTTTGTCATGATTGCTTTAGCACCATCTTGTTGGCACTTTTAGGCAAAACTTCTGCAGCCATAATTGGTTTTGTGGTTTCAAGGGTTTAATTGACTTGAAAGTCTTTTTTAATCTAATCTATTACATTTTTTTATTATTTTCCTTTAAAACTCTTTATTACCCGCATAACTTTAGTCTTTGTATTACAAATTTAAATGTCTATTAAGCCCAAGACAGGTTTGCTGTGTTTTAACACAATAGCTTATCTTTGCTCCAGATTCGGTTTTGGCAACGCTTGAAATAGTTTGGAATAATTTGCGTTCCAAACAAGAATATTATCGTTGAAGAATCTTAGATGTTCTTATTTAGAGAATAACTTCTCCAAGGCTATGAAAATAAATGAGGCGAGAGAATTACATTTTGTCCTAAAAGCGTTTATTTACGATTTGGCACTATTGCACTATTATTTTAGTTTATTTGGGGGTATTTTAAATATTTCCACTTTTGACGTTTCCGGCGAATATATTCTCATTTTTTTTTAGTAGCCAGAATAGCTGCCATAAAAATTGGATTTTCTTTTTGAGTTATAGCATTATAAAATAATTATCATTTAATTTGGTGTTTTTAATTATCAAAAAAAACTATAAATAGTATAACACATTGGGGGCCATTCATTAATTAAGTAAGGGTCTCGAGGGTACGGGGGTTAAGAAAATATATACATGCCCTTATCTGGGGGAGGCAAAACCCTTTCTAATGTAATATTTTACAAATCGAACGATCTATTTCGCATACTGAATGGTTTTCTTTATTCTCTAATGTGCACTTCGATTTACATCTTATTTTAATTTTTTTTATTAGTTTCTTTAAGACTGATTTTAAACTAGTTTATCATTATTTTAAAAGTGTTATTCGTATATTGTTAAACTAATTTATGTTTGCTTACTTTAAGAGTATTTAAAAACTTACTTTTGATTATAATAATATCCCAAAAACTAGATAGTTGTTTAATAATAATATAAAGATAATCTATACCTTTTAGCAATGAAAGAGAATAACCTAAATTATCTGCTAAAGAATAAAAATCTTTGATTTACGTCAAACTGTGAGTTTTACTTGCATCTGATCCTTTTCCAACGTTTTATTATTCAGAAAAACGAGATCAAATCTTACCTAAGAAAAGAGAGAGGGGGAAGGTTTCAGAAATCTTATGTACCCTTACATGGGGGTGGGAAGGGTCAAAAATCGTCAAAATCGTCCTTACGTTATTAATGAATGGCCCCTTACATCCACAGGGACAGCAGTTTTTAAAAAGCTTGTAATTTTGTTTGAGCCCAAAGTATTTCTTCCTTTTTAACCTGTACACTATGTTTGTATCCCAAAAAACACTTCCACTTTTACTTGTGTTAATCTGCGGTAATTCAATATATTTATTTTTATATCGTAAAATGCGTCGATGTTTTCTATTTAGGACACAATTCTTTCTGCGGGATCTCTTATCTTTTTTTTTAAGTTCTCCTTATTTTAACGATACAACTTAATTTTATAACGCTGCATTGGAAATACACTTCAACACACGAATTTTCTATTTTTATTAAAATTCTAGTTTTTACCTTGTATTTTTTTATCAGGAAAAAAAGTAACTTATTATACCTATTTTAAATCAAAGCACACAAACTTTAAGTTATAATGTAATCTCTTAACCTTTTTATTTTATAGGCAATATTTAGTTATGTAAGCATTCTTAAAAATTATAGACCTTTTTTGTTTGGCTCAAAAATGTATTATTTTTTTTAATAAAACAAGACTAATTCCTAATTTTATGAATGTATAACCTATTTGTAAATTTTGAAAAGATAATTATTGAGTCCGAAAGAAGCAATTATGCCGAATAGTAATAATTATTTATCACATGGGCAATACATTTAAGTGGAGACTTTCATAAGATAATCTTTTTGACAAAATGGTGATTGAAAATTTCAATATAGTTCAATAAATTACATTGTTGCAATTTACCGAAAACTTTCCCTAAATGGTACTTAAGAAGGGCTATGTTTTTTAGAATAGCCCATACCTTTCACTTAAATATTACCACATAAAAATGGGTAACCCATAACTAAATATCTTTAAAAATATCGGCTTTTTCATGTAATTTAGCTATTTTTAGCTATTATAATAAAGCTTTTTTTCTAATCCATTTTTCTTATTTTCTAATAAATAAATTTCACTTTTTAATAATTTTATTTTTATAATTTAGTTGTTTTCATTTTTTTTTAATCAAGTGTCTTAATAGTACTCACACTCAGAAACTGATAATATGGGAGTACCTTCTTGATTATAAACTAAAATATATACCAGTGGTTTGTCTAAAATATAGGGCTCGACATACAAAAGCAAAAAAATCTACATCCTACATACGATGTAGGTTGGTATATATTCCTTTTTTTTATTTTAAACAAAAATAAATTATAAGCGGTATTGTAATATAAGCAAATACATACCCAGGCTATTTTTTAAAAATGAAAGCCCATGTGTATGTTTTTGTCAGCAATACACTTTTCATTTTCACTTTTTGATTAAAGTTTAAATTGTAACGAATATTTCACATTATATGGCGATTTTTCATAACCATTTTGTTATGCTTGCTTTTGATTTTAGCATTAGCCTTGGTAATGCATGAGAAATAAAATACATGAAAATATTTATTTTTCCCAAAAGTTTGAAACCAACTATATAAATTTTATGCTTGGCACTAATTTCATGCTTTTTATTTTGAGGGAAAGATGTTTTAGATCGATAGCATCTTTAGTTCACCTATCATCAACCACAAATCATAAACAGGCGAAACAGAAAGAAAAATTTGTCTTCTTACATTCAAAAATCCACACATTTTTCTTATAAATATTTTTGTCAAATTTACGGCCAAACGATTGCTGAGTTTTACGCTATGCCTGCATTTGCACTATATATTTAGTATTGGCGTTGGACGCGCCTAATTTTTAATTCGAGTTTTTGTTCTATAGACTAAATAAGTACTACTTCGTAGAAAAATAACTATATAATTACAACAAAACAACAATTTGAATAGTTGTGTTTTACTGCCTATAAAAATGGCTAATTATTCATTGTTTTCAACACGGATGCGGGAATAAACACACGAACAGGACATTAGCAGATGGACGAATATGATGGCGTCCCAAAGCAAGCCACGGCGTGACATGGCAATCCAGAGCCCGCTCTAGCCTTTTGGCCATCCTGGCTGTTATTTTTGCTATTGAATTAAGTTAAAAATTAAATAAAATTTCAAATACAAAATACACACAATTTAAAAACAATGCTTTTTATTTTAAAAACAAAAAACATTTGCTACATGCAAATTAACAACTTAAAAATAATTAACAAAAAACTTTTTTGTGAACTTTCAACTCATTTAGTCAAGGCACTAGAGTTTTCTGAACCATTTAAATTGTTTAAAAATTATAATAACAAATGGAATATTAGCACAAAATTATTGGATTATTGCCTTAATTTATTGTATTTAAATTAGCGTACATATTCTTTCCGAACCTTTAGCATTACAAAAGAAAGTCCATATAACAATAGTAAAAAAAAATATTTTAACTTAACACATATGCTTCTGGACTAAAATAAAAAGTGTTTTTAGGTAGGAATTTTTGCGTATTTGGCACAAGTTTTTTTATAAATTCATAATAAACATTTTATTGTTCACAAAGAAAATGGTAAATGCCTAATGGGAAAAAAACTAAAAATTAAGTTACTGGCTCCCAAAGGCGGCTTTATTTATTTATTTACTTGTAACTTGTTTTATATTTTATCGATATAAATGCCGCCCCAAATTTTGCCGCTTGGGGGGGGGAACTCCTAAAGCACACAAATGATTTAACGATCTAGTACGAGGGTTGTCCGAAGAGAACGTAGGGATTTTAAATCTTTGTTTCTTTTTAATTATACTTTTATTTTTTAAATTTGAATATAAACATAATATTTTATGTACATTATTTGATCTGGAAGGGCGGCGCCACAGAGACCTCCCTCATGAGCCGCTACTGATCGCAATGTTTGGCCTATTAATTAATCTTTACCATATTATCTACCCACATGTTAAACTGTTCCTAGTTGATAATAGTTTTGTCAAGGGACGACCTGACCTATTTAAACAACTGACAAATTCGTACTTTGATTTATTTTAGAGATACTAAACATACACCTTTCAAATGAACATCCTGTTATAAATGGACATATATTTTCCCGATGGCACATTTCTGGCCAATTATTTCGCTTTATTATGCCTTAATACATTAATCGTAGTTATTTCACGACAAAACTAATATATCTGTGAGAGCAAACTAGAACACTATAATTTATCGAAAAAAATCTGGTCCTATTATGTCGAATAGACAGTTACAATTAAAATGGCTATGTTAAAATATATGACGCTCTAGCCTAATAGACAGAAATTAATGTTGAAATAAAAGTTTGCTGAACTGGTAAATTATTCCGTATAATGCATAATCAGTATGAGCCATTGCAGTAAACGATTCAGCTAATTTTGAATTATTGCAATGCGAATGGTACTTATTTACTATTTATAATATATATTAAAAGAAGTTAAAAAAACATTATGTAGCATTTCTCTAGAATATATATCGAATATCGGTATAATTAGATTTCCTGTTTATTCTGACAGTTTTCTTTAAATCACTGGTACATTTTTCTTGAGTTTTTTGGTCATAATTAAAAAAAAAATAGTTTTTGCTGTGCGTTTCCAATATTATTATTGTGCTTGTTTATTCTTTTTTTTGGGTTTTGTTTAGTTTGCCCAATATAAGTTTTCAAAACTTTTCTTTTATATTTTTTTAATTTCTTACCGACAAACCCAAGGAAATTCTACTATATAAAACTATCTTAGCTTACTTTTAAGTTCATAGCAAGGGTGGATGGACTATTTGTAATTTACAACATTTTTTCAAAAATGGATAAATATACAGGTGACAATGAAAGTCAAACATATTATATTTATAATCTTATTTTAGTAATATTTTGCAAGCGCCCTAATAGTAGAAGATCCGAACCTAAACCGACCTGCACCGGGCTGATAATATGAAGGGTTTTTTAAAATAAGGTTAGTGTATTAGAAAATGTATAATACATATGTTTGCCAGAAAAAACCTGGACAGGCTCTTTTTAATTATTAATTAATGGAAGAAATGTTGTCTCTATCTTCAATACTATCAAAGTTAGCAAAAAAAACTTAAGAGTCCTTACCAGACCTGTCGGTAATTGAATTAAAGTAATTGAAAAATCGTAATCAATTACTTCTCAGTAATTAAATTTAAATAATTTAAAATCGTATCCAGTAATTGGATTACTTTAATTTAGTTACTTTCCGGAAAAGGTAATTGTATTTGGATTATCAATTAATAGGATAATGTAATTGTAATGAGTAATTGAATTTCACGAATCCCAAATAATTCAATTACTTGGAAAGTAATTCCATTACCTTTAAATTAATTAAATTACTTATAAATTAATTTGATAACCTAATAAATAATTGAATTACTACGTAAAATTTAATTACCTTTCTTTATGGAAAAACTGCCGGAATTTTGGTCAGCTAAAAAGAGCATCTTAAAACACGGCGCGCCGCTTTGAATCCGGCGAACGCCGCCTCCGCGCCGATTTAGTATTTTCGATTGATGCTTACCGCCGCTGTTTTTATACTTTTTTTTGTGGAAAAAACCTGTTAATGTTTGGGGTAGGATAAAAAAAAATGTATTTTAGAGTCGTGTGCGTATGATGCATATTAGTATAAATATTTTATTTGTTTAGTGTATCGCGTTTAATATATGTGGTAATTTAAATAAAGTATATATATATATATATATATATATATATATATATATATATATATATATATATATATATATATATATATATATATATATATATATAAAACTTATCAATTCGAAAGGTATGTATTATTGGAACTGCAATATATTCACATATGATTATCTATTACGGCTTCCATGCAAATATACATATAGTATGTTTGTTCACGCATTTCTTCAAAACTAATCAGATTCTTTTTTTACGGGGTCATACTGGTATTTACTTTAACTTAGGAAACAATAAAGACTTTATTTGACGAAACCGGATGATTAGTAACATAATTAAATTTAATAATGTGTTGAGGACCCTCAGGGGGCCCTAGGGCGGGGAGGGTGCGACCGCACTACGCCGTAATTTTGGGGGCCGAAAACCTCGACCACTGATCGAATGTAAATCGTGTGCGCGCAAATTGCCTGGCGACGCAACGAGCGCCGTGCGGTGGGGGGGCGGGGTGAAATTTCTTTTTTTCATAATCATTAGTGTTTTGGGAAAAACGGTGATTTTTCAGTAACCGGTGAAACGGCGACAGTGATTTCTAAATCACCGTGATTTTAAACAGTGATTTGAATCACTGCAGTGACTTAACTAAATTCAAAAAATTCACACAAAAAGTATAAATATACACGCTCCCTTATTTGTTTACGAGGAAAAAGCACAGATAAACTAAAAATAGAAGTTTTTTTTTTTATGATGTGTTGACCTAATTTATTTTAATATTTCTGACAGAAGCCAAAAAAAAAAATACGATAAAATTCGCAAAAAAACGGCAACCTTTTTCGGTATCGGTCGAGCGGCACGTTTGTATGTTCTTTTGACTTGGCGGTGCCCCCACGTCCAAACAATATTACCTTTTTAAATATCATACAGCTTAAATCACCGTTTTCCTTTACATATTATTTTCATAATAATGATAGGTATTTAATTTTCGAATCGCGGTCATCCAATTTTGTCGTGTCGATACCGATTCGTCGATTTCAGATTGCATTTAAAATTTCGTTTTTCCCAGATAGATATTTAAAAGCATGGGGACTCGGTTTGGACAATTATCTAAATTCAATAATACATGGTCTTTTTTTTATAATATCAAATTAATTTCTGATAAGTCTTTATTTGAAAAAAGGTTGTGCAGATTTTCAAATCATTTTAACCCATGGGGAAAAATTTACGTTTCTAGTC